>LYUA01002790.1:11167-26191 GCA_002093875.1 Calopteryx splendens
ATCCACCCTATTCACCAGATTTGGCACCCTCTGACTTCCACCTATTCCCACATGGTTATTTTGCAGACCTTCCAGAGTCGCACAGAATCTATTCATTGGAAAAACGTTGGACCAAGTACATTGAACTGAAAGAGGACTATGCAGAAAAATAAGTGCATTTTTGACCTTTTGGCCTGCTGGCAGTAAAAGGATTAAAGCACTACTAATTGGAATATTTTTAGACAGTGCAACTGTAAGCCACTAACTGCAGAATAGATTCTTCCTACTTTGCCTGCCACTTTTTTCCACTCCAAGGTTCTCTTTACTGATGTGGAATTCATTCAAAATATCACCCCTGGATTACAAAATTCCATTTATCTGAGTTGCCGTCCCACCTTTGTCCACTCCACTAAATTTCTTTTTGGTGCACCTTTGTTTCCTTCTTTGATAACCCTTTCCTCCAACCTCAAGCAAATTCTCTGCCCTGATTTATTTTACACATGGATAGTGCCTGTGGTGTCATCCAAATGGTAATGCTAAGAGTAAGATATGAATCAACTGTGATGCTCCGCAAAAAGGCCCACTCATTAACCCCTTGCAAATGGTTTAGGGAGTACTAAAAGCCACAAAACAGAGCCTCTGCAAAGTGGATTAAGCTCGTAAACACTGTGAAAATGGAGAGGGACTTTATCCTCAGCTATTGTGTTGCTCCCTTACCTCAGAAGGCCGACCAATGGTAGGTGTGGGCATGGTTACGTCTGGTAGACTGGTCTTATTCCATGAAGCTGGGAAAAACTCAATGTTAATGACAAATTTTGGTCATTGAATGGATGGAAATTTCCATTGAAGAAATGGTTATTGGTTGGCGTGAGGGGTTGTATTTGAAAAGTGGTAATTAGTACGTTGAACATATGGGCATTGTAATTGGTTCAGAAAAATGGTATAGAATGCCATAGAAGTTAAACTGCTTATATATGTACTTACATTATTGACACAAAACTAGTTAAGAACTCTCTAAAAATTCCCTTGTTAACAAAAAGCAACTACCTATGAGAGCAAGCCTAAGTAGAAAGTAAATCAATGTAAATTCAATGCCAGTAAAATCATGTCAACAATATACATATATAGTTGCATATCGTCACAATATGTTTATCTTTGGGCCTGGGAAACAGTTGCACTCATAACACTCAGAAGATAACATTAAGATGTCATCATGTTTGTTTTGAGTATTTTCAAGTGCTTGCATCCCAAGTAGGGATGAAATAAAATCTTTGCTTTGTAACAGAGACTGGCTCTCCTAAAAGGGTGAACTATAAAAGTGTAATAAATACTCTTAATATATGAAGATGTTTTTCCTCGGTGAACTATTTTTTTTTGGATGAAGCATTTCACATCCCTTCTTCTAAAAATTGTAATGTATAAAAATTTGAATATTTAATAAATAAATGAAGTGCATTATGAATACAGAATGTGATGGAAATACAAAATTGGTTATGCACGTGACAAAACTTTTAATGAGGATATAATAACGAAGATTGTTCAAATGAGAGCTCATTTGTTAATCTGCATAAGTGCAGTTTGTTTTTAATAGTTGGTGATTGGCTTTTTGCTTCATGTCTTACTGAATACTTCCGAGTACTAATGTGTTTTTCTCTAAAATTTCCTCAGAGATTATGAAGAAAGGAGGGGAAAAGAATTTGGAGAATACTTTGAAGTTCTTGCCATTGAGTGAAAGGGAGTCTCTGCTGAAGTGCGCCTCTGTTTGGAATGCCAACAGTAAAAACTGTCATCCAGCCCAGGTAAGTGTTCGGTAATTTTTATCAAATTCTGTGATCGTAGAATATTTACAAAATTTCTATGATATCGTATCTCCGATTCTCTTGTGGTCCCTATTCCAAATGAAGTATTAATACATATCATGATACTCTGGGTCCTCGCAAAACAGTTTTTAGTGAAACGGGCTGCCTCCCTTTGTATTTTGTTTAGTTCTTTAATCAATGTTTTTTTATTTGAATCCCATATGCTGGAAGCATATTCTTTGTGTACTCTAACTAACTAGAAGTAGCATGTATCTTTTACTTTTCCCCTGCCATATTTTTCTACCTTGCACTTACGGAATGCCGGCTTCTTCAGGGCAGCACAGCATATATTACGAATGTTTACTGCAAACAAGGTCCGGTCCCCCCTCAAGCCACTTAAAACAAAAGAAGAAGAAGCTAAACCATTCCGTGCATTCAGCTCATATTTTTTATTGGAGTCCTTACTTCATGAACATTTGCTGCAATCTTATTGCTTGTTTGAAAAAAAGTATCAATACCTGCCTAGAACTTAATACTCTACATTAGTTTATAAGAAATACAAATTCTGTAAACATAAATAGGCTTTTCCAAGAGATCGTTAGTTGATTTGTAGCTTATCTCCATTCCTTTTGATTTCCAGAGATTAGCATATTGGGAGAAACGGAGGCCCAACTTTGCACTGGTGCTCTCGACTGTTAAATAAATAGAGTCCCAGATTATTCCCTGGCGAATTGGGGCCTCTGGTGTTCTGTGACCAAATCCATTGCATCGCCTTCTCTCCCCATAGGACCCATATATTTTGAAATTCCTGTGGTTCTCCTTTCAAATAAGAATATATGTATGTTCAAGTGACTCTTCTCAGACATATTGACTGATTCTGAGATATTAATTTTTCTAATTGACTACTCTTCTTTCCAGCTCGTGATATCAATCTTATTGGATGAATTGTCACTTGATGACAGTGAATTGAAGGCTAACATGTTATCATCAACCATTGAAGAAATGATTCCATACACTGAAAGACATTTCCAGCGGCTGACACAGTTGTTGCAAGATCTCCACCTTCTACAGTATACTGCATCGCAAATGAAGTTAACTACGTAAAGTCACATGTGAAATAATGATGAACTGGCAGCATTTAGTCTAGAAAATCAATCAGTATTTGAACCATCCTTGGACTCAAAAAACCATTCAACTGATAACTGCATTACTGAAATATTTGGGACAAAAACATATTGTAAATATCTTATTATTTGTAGCTGAACCAATTTGTTCCCAGATTAATAAATTTATCTGCTGTTCCATATTACTTATTAACTATAAATGCTGTTAAACCTAATAGGAATACATTTGAGTAATGTTAATTATATATATATTAATACCAGCATGAGTAGGTAATCTCAGGTTGTTTTACTGTGTGAACATACCTAGAACAGGATAGATATTTTAATTATTTCTCTGTTGTGCACTTTATATGAGCTCCCATCTTTCCATGTAAACCATCGTCGAAGTTTTTTCTCATTTTATGATGAGAAATAAAGATTTTTTCAATATTTAGAATATTTCAGCTAGTAGTTCATAATGATTTTGAGGACAAAATAGTCAGCTGTGGAAGAGTAGTGCTTGTAAATGTTGAAGCTAGTTTTAAAACCAAGAGCCCACTAGTGCATGTCAAATTATATTCATGCATCTTGTATAAATGCTACCCCATCCTTTGTACTCTATACAGTCGCAGATGCTTGCTTTTGAGAATTTATGGAAATTAATTTCTTTGTGAACATTATGTATTCATCCACTGAAATTTTATTGAGGTATGACAGTTTTAATGCATAGGCATCGTAACTCAATAAAATTCTAGCGGATGAATACTTGGTGTTCCTCATTTCATGAACTTCGCATAGTTGAGCCGGAAACCATCGAATTCAATCTACTTCTTCAAAGGTAAAAATCATCTGGTTCAATATGGTGAAATCCACTTCAGAGGAAAATTTGTATTTAAAGAACTTAAATTGCATGCAATTGTTCACTTACGTGCTGCAATGTCCAGTTATGGTATATCTGTAGAAGATTGGTGTTAGTCAATATATTATGTAGAGCAAATAGTTGAGGATGCCACTTCATTATGTTAATTAACAACTGAGTGTATATTACAGGAATAAGACATTTCAGAACACTAGACTTATTGCATAGTAGTAGAACCAAAGTCATTTACGTTTAGTTTGCATGATGCCCACAGGATTGGGGGAAGTATTATGTGAAATCAGAGAGCCTGACAAAGGGAAGAGCAATCTGAGCTTCAGAATGCACACAAATTAGACCAAGTATGAATTGCAATAGTAATTTGACTTTTTCTACTTCTTGTGACATTTATAAGGATACTTTTTATTAGCAGATGATTCAACATGGTGAACTTAGCTCTTATCCGTCCATAATTTCATGACCTAATTCAATGAAATTTTAAAAGGAAGCCTTAATAATTTCCTTTGAAAATGGGCATTTATTTGGCTGGGAGGTGGTGTTTGCTCCCACTTCAGGTGTATTTTCTTAGGGGATGTGGGAAACTGGTTGACAGAAGAGGAGTGGTCAAAATTTCACCTAACACTAATGTATTCATTTATTAAATGGATAAGCACCAAATCTTGCACTCTACCTGTAAAATTTGTCAAATTCTTTCCTTTCTCAAATCACACTTGTGGCCCTTATCCAGTAATTGTTAACAGTTTAATTATAGTTAAAATCCAGGTTATTCCATTTTTTTTCAGTATCAGCACTTCATTAGGAAATTATTGAGAGAAATCACCTTAATCGCAGAACCCATAAATTAACCATAGGAACCAAGCACATCACAGGCCATTTAGAGGATTTATCAATTTTGAATTAAGTATGAAAAATAGTGATAAGGGTACCCTATTTCTTTATAAGTATTTAATCACCTTATAGTTGTAGATCTAAATGATCCATCACACCTCCCTATGGACGAATGCAGAGCCTTTTGCTTAAACGTCCATGCAGTCTCATAAAAATGTCAATCTTCATCACTTTGTGTACTAACCACAATAGGATATCTTGGATCACAATTAAAAATGCACCTTGGTGAACTTCCTGTGATTCTGCACCTCCACCTCTTCTCTCCAGAACTAAAATGACTAAGAATTATTTGGCACAGCTTCCCATATGGGATGCAAATAATGCTTCCAATGGAATTAAAAGGAAAAATCAGATTTAAATGAAAAATTTTATTGCTTTTTCAAAGTTATTTATGAAAACAGCCGGTTACAAATAACATTTTCCATTGCTACAAATAAAATTCCCATTTGGCAAAATACCAAACAGGAAATTCCATTCAAAGCTTGCCACCCAGAAGAAATTGAGCATTTCGTGAATAATGTGCTGAGGGGCTTTACCAAAAAAAAATATTCTTTATACAAATTATATACAAATAACACAAGTCTTAACAGCTCCATGCACAGGATGCCATTTGCACTTAAAATGACAATTTGTCCTGAGCCCGACAAAATAAATAATAAACTGAAAGAATGTGAGCAAGGGAAGGGGTTGTCAAGGGAGACTGGGCAGCCAAACAGCCGCCCACATACCATACATGAACGCAAGAAGGACGTTCTGTGGGTCATCACGTGTGCAACTATGGCAAGAAGTTTGTGATGAGGAAAGGCAAGATGATTGGATTGAGAACAGACAAGTTTTCTACAAGGTACTTGGTCGCAGTATTCTTTGCAGCGAACTGGCTGGATCAATAATACTTCATAAAATTAATATGTTGCAAGTAGTACATAATGATGAATATTACACAAATGATTTCTATCAACTCAAGAGAAAAGGGATCACACCATGAATCTACCATCAAAGTGAGGAAATCCAGGAACATGCCATGGAAGTACAGGTCCCTGTATTTGGCGAGGGCTTTTGACATTAGGCAAGATCCAGCTTATTTGCAAGAGAGAAGGCAATTAATACACAATCACATGAGTTGTGATGGTGAAGCAAATTACTTTTGACTGGATCACCCTTCTGAAGTCATGGGCTACATTATTTTCATTCTCATACTCAGGGTGCCCAGGGCTCAAACCCATTACCTACATCACCAGAGTGATTTACTTTTACCACAAAATAAATAAAAATACATTAAATAAGAACACTGGCAAGAATTATGGCTGTCTATTCATATGTTTGAAAATTCATGATGGATTTTACCATAATAATAAGAATAGGAGCTGAGTTATTTCACTATATATTAAAAAAAAATAATTTCTGGGATGACACTATGGCATACACCATCAAGAATTGAAAGTCATACATAAATACTAAAAAAAAAACCTAATTTAACAAAGTCTCTTCCTTCATCAGCATGATTCACTTCTACCACGGATGAAATTTCATGATTGTTGTTAAAATTTGAGGGTAAAAAAAGGGTTGAGATTTCCCACACAGCAGTTAAGTTGAGCTGACTTCAATAAAAAATATGAGCTGAATTCACGAAATGGTTTGGCTTCTTCCTCTTTTAAGTGAATGCCTTAACCATAAGGTGTTTCAAAGGTGTATGCTTTGGTTTTAAATTCATGCGATTTTTGTTTAACATAAGAGAGAGCACCATATAGAGAATTTCAATTGCAGAAATTTCAGGGTAAAATTATAATTAAAGCTTACACCCCCTTTTAAAGCATTGATTATTAGGGGATGTGACCAATAGCTGAGGTCACTCGTGCCATTCCCTTTCAAAACTTTCAAGTCAAGAACTCATCCTTTCCCTTCATATGACTCTACATAAACAAGGCAAACACATTCACAATGTTAAATCAGTGTTTGCTTAAGGTAGAAAATATTGACATTTACAAAGAAAAAAGTCAAAATTATCTGCTCCAAGGTCAAATGTGGATTTCAGTTTTCTAAATCTTGAAAATAACTAGAGAAGTACATCATTGAGATCCAAAAGGTACAACCTGATATAACATCAAATATCCATGTAGGGAATAATGTTAAAATATGTTCAGGACTCCTCCAAAATGTCATCCACCAACTTCCTAATCTCCACCACCCCATATTCATCACTCATACCAAATAAATAAACTGCAAATGCTTTTAACTACAATGATAAAAGAAAATTAACTTAAATCACACAAATGATCACAAAAATTAACAAACAACACTTATTAAATCTTACCAGAACACCAGGCTGCTAGTACTTTTCAGTTTCCTACATAAGATACCATTTTAATATTACTTATATCTAATGTAATTTATACATAGCATTTCATGTCAGCTTCTTGTCACACACTCACATTATTATACCACATTTGGAAAATTTCATTCATTATACCACACAACTAAACTTAAAAATGTAAAGCAAAACCATCCAACCATAAAAAATAACACTAGTAAAGCCAGCTTATTCTTATCACAATACACAGTGGCATATGATTACATTAATTTTATTTCTGCCAGTTGAAGAATATACCAAAAAGATATAACCATTTTTGCATTTAACTACAAAGAAAATAATCACTGCCAACCCTCAGTGTGATAAGAATAAACTATTTGGCAAGCATAATGCAATACCAGCTTCTATTAGCCTTGGAATTACCTATTTCATTTTCAACTAACTTCAGTATCATCAAATAATAGAAACTTTCCTGTCAAACAATAAAAAATTGGATAATGCATCCTTACGTCTACCATAAATTATTTCTGATATTTAAAACACACCAGTGCATATAAGTAACATTTAAAATCATTGGGTTCAACATCAGATGAGAAGTCTTGTATAAGGAATATTAAAAATCTAAGGGCTGGTATTTAAGTAAGTATTCAAAGTATTTTCGACACCTACTTTGAAATAATGACTATGGGTTAAGGCAAGAACATCAATGATAGAGGGACTATGCATGTTCCTGGAACACTAGAGTGCATATGTAGTTTGAGCATACCCGAATGACATACAAAAGACTTATGTGAAATATCCTGGGTTACAAAGTGGCATTTATGTACAGATTTTTAAAATTTAGTCTGGTGTTTCTTAAGTAGATATTAGATGATCAGCTACCAAATCCATCACAAATTATTGACATGTGACATTCACACCCATAAAAAGCATGATGCACAAATACTGCTTATACCAAAAGTTCTGCCACCGTTGGTTCAGAGGTCCTTCTCGACGTTCCCATCGAGAGGCCTCAGAGGCCATTCCTCCACTGACAGAAGGGCTTCCTTGCCATCCCACATTTGACGCACTCGGTCGAACAGCGGGCCCATCACCGAAGTCACCCACTCCTCCACGGTTGTCGAATCGTAGACCTCAGAGAGAGCTTGCTTCGCCTCCCTTTCGAGCACTGCCATGTGCCCTCTCAGTCCATCGACTTCCCTGCTGAACTGCTCGATGTGAAAGGGACTGGAGAATTTGTGTTTCACGTTGTACTGCGTGGCCCAACCTTTCGCCTCCGGCATCGCTGCCACGCGCTCCACATCTGCCTTCAGGGCATGCAGACGCTCCGCAACGTGGAGGACACCGGCACCAGGGAAGACACATCGAGGGGAGGAGCTTAAAGACCCCAATTCTAGGATCTCCGACGGGGTCATGGCGAGTGGTACCTCGCACCTCAGTGCATCGGAGGCCTGGCGGCGAAGCATGGCCACGTTGTTCTCACCCGTCTTCAGGAAGGTAAGCGCCACGGCCAACGATGGCAGGCCAACCGGCAAGAGTTCACACAGGACAGCAAAGTGGTCGTACCTTTGCCAACCGGTTAAAATGGTCCCCGCAATGCGAGGGAATGGTTTTGGTCCACCCAAGGCCAGACCTGACGAGGCTGCTTTGGCACTGGCCACCACTGCTGCCCATGACCGGTGATTCTCCAAATGGTGAGATATGTCTGTCACATACCGATCGGGTCCAGTGGCTCCCTTGAATGCAGTAGCTACCCAAGCAGTCGTGAATCCAGAAGAACCAAGTCTCTCCCAAACATCAGGAGGTAGACTAGCGGCCACATCAGGGGTATACTTCCATATAACTGGTTGTATCCCTTTACTACCAAGTCCCGAGGCCGTCAACTCCTCTATGGAGTTCGACCTCAGGCCATCATCCCATATTAAAACGTTTACCTTATGCTGATCTTTGGTATAATCGGCCACTCTTGAAACGTGGTTGAGAAAAAGACGCCGAGGGGTGATACTGTCTGCCTGCATCGCTGTCCGGCATCTATCACATTCCCCCAGCTGGTAAACCTCATCCGCACCCAAGTGTATATTACGAGCGTCAGGATGCAGTTCCATAACTTGATCTATCATGTTTTTCAACAAGGGAAATGATTCCTCGTGTGTGGGGCAAATTGCCTGCGGATAGCGGGGCACTTCCCTCAGGTGCTTGTGCGTTCTAAGCTTAAGGACAAATTCTAGATGTCCGAAAGTCTGGATGAGTGGTATTACTTCGAGCTGGTTGTTGTGGGCTAACGACAATATTCTCGTAACATTTGCTCTGGTGTACGCGTTGCGAGCCGCCAGTCCAGCCAGTGGCCCCCAAAATGGAAACATATCTTCGTACTCAATGAGCAGCCCTGTTGTCCCAAGAGATTGAAGCAAAGGGAAGAGCTCTTCGAAATAGGAAACCAGCGGTGGAGCACCTTTGAGATCGAGATGAACGATTCTATGAGGCCCCAAATTGTGGACCCCAGAGCGCTCAACAAAATCGTCTGCATTTGCCGCATTATCAAAATTACCATCATGACCATTACCCCCAAGAACAACGCGACCACTACCCAACTGAGGAGCATTAATTCTCCTGATGTCTGATAGCACTTGGTTTTCCACAGCTTTTTGTTTCAGCATGTGGCGAGGACTTTGAGTGAGATCTGATAACTCGCTAATATCTTCCATTTGTATTCGGTTACCAAATGTAAGCTCCTTTGGCGGAGACCACGGAAATTTATTACTTTTTTCCGCAACATGCATCTGGCCGTCACCTGAAGTCATTCGGTACAAAATGAAAATTACTGTCATCACACTCATAACCAATATAATGAGTTGGGTTTTACCACGCATGCGAAACATTTTGATATTGCTATACACTAATTTCATCGACCTATAAACAGCATCATTTCACCACAAGAAATTCATTCCTGGAAGAAAAGTCAGCGGTTAGACTTATCTCCGTGATACAATTTCACTCATATATTAACAGGGAAGAGTAATTGGACCACATGAAAGTTATATAAACAGTTGGTACATGCTCCACTCCTTAAATCATACAATAAGTAAGTCATAAACTCACATTAAATAAAGAATAAACTTCACACCTCACATTAACATTCACTCACAACACCAAAACAAAATTCGACCAAGTGCCAACCTTCAACTGTTCGATACCGAATATGAAAGTTCCCATACAATTCACTAGAGTACGCTAGCGGCAGGCGGCGCTGGGGTGTGGGTTTCGGTTTTGATTTCAGACACCGATGTAAATGGCACATTCGCGTCGGAGTTGGACTGGAGGGACGAAGAGGGTTCAGTTGAGTCTGGATTAATTGCCATCTTAACGTCGCCGTTATTTTGGGAGGCATTTCCACTGAAAGACATCCTGAAAAGGCATCAAAATGTCAGCTTTAGTCCTCGGAGGAATTGAGGGGTAAGCTAAATTAATTTTTTTGACCTAATGCTTGAGCAATTGTGACAGCTGTTCTAAAATATTTTTTTTGTGGAAGAGTTGTTAATAGTTAAATCGATTGTTGTAGTACCTTTCTACCTCCCAAGTGCCGTTTCTCTCATGATATTTTTAATTGTGAAGTGTACCTACAGTGATAATTGTTTTCGCCGTAGATGGCACGTATTTGTGTTGGAATTTATTTTCACAATCCCTTTAGGAACTAATGCCTAAAATTTTGGTGAGGGCTGTTTTATGGGTAATAATTCTTCATATCGTTGCCGTGTGTTGTTTGTCAATTGAGTTATAGCTAGCAATCATTAATTATTAATATTAACAGTATATTGCTGCTCATTTCCAAAGTATGTTTTCAGTTCAAATTCAAAATAAATTTATTTTAGCGATTCGAACCAGCTTAATGACTATGTTTGGGAAATATAAAGTGTTGGAAAGCATGTAGTTTGACTTTCACTTCCACAGTAAATTACGTGCATTACCTTTTTGTCGGCGATTAATAAGGAATTGACCGTAGAAACCTAAGATATTCTAGCTAAGGGAAGGATCGGTTGGTGAAAATAATTTTATTTCGTAGATGTTATACACTAGGTTAAATACATTTTAAAGCATTGCATGAATGAGGCATCGCGTAAATACAGATTTATATGTCGTTTTCCTAAGAAATGCCGTTGAGGGGCACCGCATTGCTTGATGAATGGTTCTTAAATCCCTTGGATATATTATTGCTGTTACCAAATTTTAGCTTACTGGGGCGTGTGAAAGACGTGACTTGAGGTTCGAGAAATGATAGTGCATTTACCCCTTTCAGCCACTTAAGAGTGCAAGCATGGCAGCATGAGATTTTGTTTGTTCCACGCATCTCAAGTGGATGGCGGCATTGTGAATATTAAGTTGTATTACAGCTTAACCCTGGCACCCTGATCTTTCATCCAGAAATTTTTTTTAATCCTTGAACAATACTTTAGGGAAACGCATTTCCTGTGGTTTTATGGAAATCGTCCTTCAATCAAATTATAATTTTGGACCGTTGCTCGTGTCTTTTGCGGACTTTATTTCGTATGACAGTCAGGTGCTGTTTGTTTGTAGACATTGACGTACAACCAGGAAACCAGTAAATAGTTTCGCGGCGGGCTAACGCTGACTTTTCGTTCCCATCTGTACACGAAGAATTTATTTCTCCCATCCACAAGTTCGTTGGTGTATATATTATTGGCTTTCTTGGAATTTTATTTTTTGTTGGTTTTTTTCTCTGCACAAACGAAAAAGGCTTTATGCTCGGATGGTTATCAACTTATTCTACTTTTCTTGTGGGAGTATATTTTAGGGTATCTTCTCTCGTTGCTACGAAACTGTTTGTGTACTTTGAAAAAATAATGGGTATTTTGCTCTGGCACTCCCTAGTTTTCGGTGGCGTAGGTGGATACTATTGTGGTAACGTTGCATATAAAAATTGTGGCTGGAAGACCGTTGTACTATTCAGCGCCTTTCTTTAAAAAGAGTATTTTTTAAATTTCTTCTCGCTTAAATGCCACACCTTTGAGGGATGGACACGCCTTCGTTTTTAACCTCTCGTTCCATGAAGACATAGGGATCTTCGTCGTTCATATTTGCAAACCCCTCGATGATATCAGTTGTGTTGAATGTAATGGCACCTGTCAAATCCATAGGCCCTTCTGCTTCGCGAAAGAGAGAGACTTTTCGCTCTCTGCTGAGCGCTAAGAAACCATCCTGTATCATCATCACCTACGGTTGAAAGAGGTTTTCTTTAGTCAGGGTTCAAGTTTCATAATTCTGTTTCATGAGAAGTGAATGCTAGTGGTGTCTGTGAACGTTTACTGTTAGCAGACATTGTCGGCACATGTAAGATACCTACTTCTGAAAGCAATGTTATGCGATAGTAATGGACTAAGGTTGTTGACAGCGTAAGAGATGCTGTCGTTTGGTGAAAGTTTGGAAGCGATGCGATCCGTAAAATGTACGTAAGAGTTTCCAGTGTCTGCAGAGAAACGTGCGCTGCGATCCTGTCTGCGTACAACCTGTTTTTTTTGTAACCTACATGGTGGTGGAATGGTGACGTGTCGATGGCACTCGTTTATTCGATGGATGTCCTCGTCGGAAGTACGTTGAGGTCTCCTTCTCTGCGAATGGGAGACTTTCAGTGATACCCCTCTGCCTCGCTCTCCCGCCATTCTCTCCTTAATACAATCAATAGCCACTCAATCCACCCTGCATCCACTTTTCCTGTGTTTCGATTTCTCCCAATAGCTAGCTCCCTCTCTCTCCCCCTCCACCCGTTCGTTTTCCTTTCCGACCACCCCTTTACTTTTCCGTTCTTCTCCTCACCTACATTTCAAAAGCCTCAAACCTATGCTTATCCTCCTGCCTCAACGACCAAGTTTCAGGCCCACACAAAAACAGAGCCACGCTTCAAATCAACGCCTTCACTAGTCTTCTCTTCGCTTCCATGCCTGTGATCTTTGTCATCGATTTATGTCTTTTTCTCCTTTTGTAAAATCGTCCTTAGCCAATGCGATTCTTTTTCTAATATCCTTACCACATAACCCACCTTCGTCTAACACACTTGGTAAATAGGTAAAATTTTCTACCTGCTCCAGCTTGTGCTCTCCTACTTTAATGTCTAACTTGGGCTTTATATCCCTCGAGAACCTCATTACCTCCGTTATATTCTAATTTATTTTCATTGCATTACCTGTCACACTGACTCTGTAGAGCGCTCAGCAATGACTGTAAGCCGTTGGATGATTGGCTAACTAAATCTTTGATCGTTCGCGAATCTAACTGACCTGATCAGTTCCCTACCTACTTTCACTCCTACCTCGAGCCCCCCCATGCCTCCCGTACCATTTCCTTCTCATTTACGTTGTTAAGCACGGGTGATAATGATTGATCCTCGGTTACTCCCAGACCTACTACTGCCCGCCCTTGTCCATCTGATACCCTCACCTGTGCAGTCTGTGACATTTACAGATTTGGAATAAGTCGCCTATCTCCAGTCTACTCCTATCTTCTGCAATACCGTCATTAGGTATTCCCAGTTTACCCTATCAAACGCATTCTCTACATCCACGAAGCTAACACAACCTATTTGTATTTCATATTCCTTTCTATAAGTGACCTCATTACTGGTAGGGCGTCACGCGTGCCCCTACCCCTCCTAAACTCAAACTAATCCTCTCCTAAGTAATCGTCTGACTTCTTCACCCTCCTATTAATGATTACGAGTACTACTTTTGCTGTGTGCGAAGTCAAACCAATTGTCCTATAGTCCTCATATACTGCTGCTTTTCCATTTCTTGGGATGGGAATTAATGCTGACATTTTTAAATATCTACTCGAAAAGTATCTTCCCTTTCTAGAATGGGTGTTGAAAATACTGTTTTCCATGTATAGCAATTTTTTTGTCAAGCTTTATTGAGAGTCGTATGACGTCAGATTTTTATTTCGGAGAGATTCATTTAAATAGAGGCTTGGCTGTATTTTAATTGCCTACTGGGATGGTAGTATGGCACTTTTGATAGTTGATCGAGGAGCATCATCTTTTTCTGTCAAATTTCTTTAGTGGCACCAATTGGACATCTTTCCTCCGTGCGACTGCTTGCAAGTCGGCGGAACTTGTTTTTGTGCCTTGTATGCTGTACCGGAAATTCCATTGCGTCCATGCATTAAAATGCTCCTCTTAATTTTAGTTTGCTTTGGAAGAATTGTCTTGGACACGCGCGTCTTACTTCAGCGCGTGACGTTGGGCTAAGCGCACGAGGGATCGGCGCTCTGCGTTACGATGGATTTTTTCACCGTATTATATCGTCTTGGGAGAAACAGTTCCTAAGCTGCACTTTTTTCGTATGCGAAGTGCTTGCGGATGAATCGAAACTAATTGGAAATTATTATAAGCTAAGTAAATGATTTGATTATTATAAGCTAAGTAAATGAGCTCATTTAGGGTCTTGCGTGCACACCATAAAGTTACAATAGTTTTGGCATTTTAAAATGGCAATGGTGAAATTGAAGCTGACGGAAACTAAATTCTCAAGCCCTTCTTCCTTTTCCGCGGGGCAGGGCTGAAAAGAGACGCCCACATCTGCCCAGTGCCACTCAATGCCGTATTAAGGTGTTTCGCAGAGAGCACCGGGGATTACTAGCAGGGCCTCGAGGTCATCTACGATCAGGGTTGATTGTTGTGGTCCATTGTTTCCCAGCCTTTATTTCATGAAGTACCACTCCCCATGCACTAATACTTTTAAGTACCACCAACAACTACAATCTCGAAGGTTATCGAAGGAGTAAAAATGTTCCTAGTCATGTCGTGAATACTAATTTAATCATGTTCATGTTTGTTACTGTTCTGCATTTCATAAAACATGCCTTAACATTTACAGTGAAATTTAATGTTTACATTCTCCATTCGTGTTTTAAAATCTCTCCTAACCTCGTCGCGTACCAATGGTTGAGTAACACTGTAGTGGTCATTTTCGACGTAGGCAGTTTCAATGCGCGAAAAGAAGTCGAGGTGTATTAACTGGTGCAGCGAAAACCAGTTGCGCCTTCCCCCACCCCCCCTCCCCA
>LYUA01002790.1:82464-94012 GCA_002093875.1 Calopteryx splendens
ATATTGATATTTTGCATCGTTGTCAAGATCAATCGAAATCATTACGGGCCAAAAATCATTATAATTTGTGACATTAAATATTTTTTTAATTTAAAATTTTGAATTTGAAAAAAAAAGTAAAACTATAAGATTAACTTTTTTTATATTAATTTTGAGGATTTTGTTTGTTTTAAGAAGGTTGAAAGAATATATTGAAAGAGCAAAATGGTAGCAATCCCTGTTTTAGGTGTTGCGTACTTAAAATGCTTGTCGTTGCAAAAATGTTATTTATTAATAATGATTCTGGCGGCGTCCAAATACCCGAAGTTCTAGAAGTAGAGGTGCTGAATTCCTCGTCCTTGAACTGGTTCGCTCGTTTCTTACCCCTCTCACTAATAACCCTTTAACCGAAACAAGTTTATGCCAACGCCCTCGGTAGCCAAGACTCGGAGGATATTTATGAATGCGTAACTTTTACGTTCTACTTTGGCGTCATGAGGCACGTGAGCTGTGAGGCCGTTGGAAGGATCGCCCAGAACGACCTGTGCGTGTTCTCATAGTTATAGGGCCAACTGACGCCCAAACTCGCTCTTTCAACCCTTCCACAAAGACGACAAATACGCATCGGCTCGCGCAGAGCTCTGCTCAAGTGTTCGAACTCGGTAAGAGGGCGATGCTGTCGATTCGACCCGTCTTCCATGGTGAAAAATGCCCACTACTCTCAGTCGCCCCAGATCTTTCTGTTCATTTATGCTTGAATTTATTTTATTCCATGAGAATCATTCCACGATTATTGAATTATAAATATCCGAGTATCCTCATTTTTACTATCCTCATTGTGTCCCAAGTCGAAAGTGAGCCGCCTATTTAATTACACAAAGCACATTCCATCGATGGGTGTTTGCTTTGAGATTCACAAATAAATTGCCGAAATAATTTCTATCATTAAGGAGAGAGGGAATGCTGAGGTGGGAAACGAGGATTTGGCGCAAGGTTGAAGAGAAACGCTGGATGCGATTCCGCCTATTGATCCTGAACAATATTTACAGTGCAGAGAATCATAAGCGTGCCATTTTATGTAAGAACCCCTGGCACGTATCTCTTCTTCGCGGTTTCCTTCCAGGGACTGGCCTTCGTTTTGTTGGTATTTCCTGCAAGTGTTTTCTCATTATGACTTCCATTTCAACTTCATTATCCTGAGCTCTTTTTTTCTCTCTAAAACTCTCCTTGTAGAGAACATCGCTCGTTCACGACTTTTTTGTATTCCCGTTTCTGAGTTAAATACCGCATTTTTCCGCTCTTCAGTGTGTCGCCTAGTTCCTGAGTTACAGGTGGCGAAACGTCGACCCTCGACGCATTTTGCTGCTAGGGCCGGGCCCGTAGTTATTACGTTACCACTCGCTCCCATACAATCCCCTCTCTGGTGCTTAAGGTATATCTTGCCGTGGTGTTGGTCGATCCGAAACCAACGACTCAGAAACTACAACGGGGTGGGCGGTAAATTTAGTGCACCTATTTTCATTTCGTTTTACGAGTTAACGTAGTGACCATGCAGAAGAAATATTTTTACTAAAAATTATTTTTCCTGTCCATCTACCTAATTCATGAATACAATTGAGAGCTCTATTCTCACGCATCAAACCTGGCTTTGAGTTAGTTATTGTAGTATTATCATGTTATATCATGCTAATTTGTATAATCCATGGGTAGAGTAATATGCTGTAACTGATTATATTGGCGAATTATTCATCGATCTTATTTTTAATCCGCGGATAGTTATTTCGAGGGTAAAAACCCCTTGGCTGTCGCCGGTGCATTGCGTGACGGTCGGGGGAGAGGCCGGCGTGGTTCTCCCGGCGCGAGACGGAATTCGCCAAGGGGGGCCTACTTCCCCGCCGACCCCCTCCCCCCTCATCACCTGGCGGTGGAAGAGACCAGTGTGTTGTTCACTCGAGGCGTCCTTCAGTGAATTGCTTCGTCCTCTTGCCATCCCCGTGTCCTCCGTCCCATTTGCTGCGGAGGCGATCCGAAAGCTGCTTTCAGTTTCCCCTAATCTCGCGCCATAATTTCCGGCGCCGGCGAAGTTATCAAAAGCGTTTCCGCGGCTCTTCGCCGACGGAGGGGCCTCCGTCGCAGAGTGACGAGACTTTCTCGAGCGAGTCTTCACTCAGGATGCATGCTGACTCATGATGAGGAGGCGACAGGGTTCAGGGAGAGCGAGCCCTGCCCCGTGCAAGGTCATGAGTAGATTTCCTCTCCGTTGTTCGAAAGAACGCATTGTGATCGAGTAAAATGGCAAATACCCTAGGTCTGGAATCGCTGAACGTAAGAGACTGAATTTCATCGCAGAAAGGTTATTCTGCTAAATGCCACATTTTTACCCTGTTCCTTATATTAGATCGTAGATAATTTTTACTTTTCTTCCACAAACTTCATTCCACCAGCTCCAAGAATGTGCTGCTAAAAGGGAACAGAAGGAACAGCAAAAATCATGCGCGATGTAGTCGAACGCAAGGGAAAGGGAAGAAGGGTGGCTCAAAAGTTTGAATATGCGAACATGAGAGCTACTTGGAAAGTTCCCTTGCCTTTAAGTGGACTGCGAAATGGCTGCTGCTAAAATATTCGATATTTTCGATTGCTGTGTTACGCAGGCTCGTCAGGCGGAACTCGCGGCCCGCCGACCTCTCCAGAACGACCATTTTCAATGCTAAAAAAATGTTCAGCTGACGCTTTTCACGAAATTGCCGCTATTTGAAATCTCAAACCTTAAAAATATATGTGTGCACAGCTTGTTTTGGGTGTAGGCATATAGTGTTCCTGGGCACACTTTTGTGCTTTGGAGTACCAGTGACAGAGCTATAGATACACATTAATTGGAGGCGTTATACCTTTTTATTTGTCGGTGAGGTTTCTCAACTTCCTTTCCAGCAGCTTTTGGGCCCTATTAATTTTATCTTGCCCCTTAGGCGGCCTTACACAGAAATTACATTTGGTATGCCTGTTTCACATCGCAGACTCATTAACTTTCGTTTCTCATATATTGTCACTTGCTTTTTTTAATCAATTTAAACATGTTTATCTGTTTGTGCTCCACTGCGTCGAGTGTGTTCTTTCGATTCAATTTGCAATTGACGGTGTATTGAGAAATATTTAACTGTATGGTACAGTTTTACTTTAATGTGCGATGTATGTGTGTTACAAGTTCCATAGATTTGACTCCTATATTACGAGAGCGGCAGTCGTTGCAATTTAAAACATGTTCCATGTTCCAATTTAAAACATGTTCGCCAACGGCAGCGATGGAGGATTGATGCAATACGTTGCATTGAAATGTAGCATTCGCCGAGGCCATCAATCATCACCCGAGGCCTATTATAGTGCTACAGGAGGCTTGCAGAGAGCGTGTTCTTCCCTAAAACACAGCTAGAAGATGGTTTGGAATGTTTGAAGAGGGGAGTCAATTTCGAAGGAAGGTGGACCGGGAGCTACAGTCACTGCTGTAATGGAAGTAGGCAAGCATTGCCTCCGCTGCTGTCATTGAGAGGGAAGATCCTCAAATAACGTTAGGGGCACTATTGAGAAATATTGACAATTTCATTGCGTGCCACCCGGACACACGGTGGTAGTAGAGAAACTGCTCGTGAGACATGTTTGTAAGGCATGGTGGGTTCCCAGACTGCTCATCATACCCTGACAAGAGGACGTCCACGTGCAACATCTCGCGAAGATCACTGGGAAATCTCATTCTCCCGATAGTCCTGACCTAGCCCCCTATGGGACTTTTCTCTGTTCCCCAATGCGAGAAAAACGTCGTCGTGGGAAGTGGACAGTTGCAATCTTGGGTGAACTGGACATGTTTCAACTTGCAACGGCTGCCCCGCGGACGAATTTACACGGGGGTCAAACCAATGAAAACTATACCATATAGGTAATAATATAGCATTAAATTAAATATTTGCGCAATAAGTTATGCGAATAAAAAATTTATGATCACTCTCAATTGGCAGCTTGTGGGTTATACATCGTCGAATTTTTCCATAGTGGCCATGTATTTTCTTTTATCTATTAGTGAATTTGGAATCGGGTGGAATATGTTCCACTGAATTTGCTGCCGCATTGGCAGGTATCTGCTAGCGAGCATTAATGGCCATGTGCTACTAAATGTTTCTCCCTGTAAGTTACAATTATATCTTCGAAGTACGGCAGAGGGCACTTGTGTGCGTCTGATGCTCATTTGTTGTCCTCTGGCTCCGCAACTATCTTATTGCTACTCACAGGCCTGGAGGCTCAATCATTAGTCCTGTATAGAAGATGTGTGGAATGTAGAAGTTGGGCTAGGATCTTTTCTCGACTTTAATGCTGTTGCGAAAGGGATATTACTTGAATGCATAAGCGGCACAGTTCTCCATGCATGGTTGCCAAAACATAATTGCGGAATGTAATGCCTTGGGAGCGTTTCGCATTCATTGGCTCGTGGACCAGTCGTAGTCTGAGTGCGCCGCGTTAGTCTGGTAAACGGCGCTGCCGGTTGCCAACCTTTTGACCGCGAATTCGAATTCCCGCCTCTAGAAAAAGCGAATTGGGATTGCGGGGTTTCATTCCCAGGTAAGTTTGATGTGAAACAAAGAGTAGCTTCTCAGGGACTAACAGAAACATCCGGAAGAAAATATTATTGTCCTCTTGTGCAGAACAGCCTTCACTGCCATACGAGGCGCGAGCTTCACAATCGCATTTTGAATTAACTTGCGAGTTGACTTGTAACGGAATGAATGAATGATGGAATGTCGAATCGAAATGTAATAATGCTCTTCTTAGACGATCTGCATCCTATTAAACAGAAAAATTGTTTTTCCTGTTTTAAAAAAGACCTATTTGTTTTTAATTTGGTATACATCATTGCATGGGGAAATAATATAAGGAACGAAGTTCTTACCCAGCCAGTGGGAATATAAGGTGTCTGATTTGTAATCAATGTTAGTATTTTTACATTTATTTATGGAGTTTGTAAAATGATTATCAGGCGCCGTTTTCGGATTTGTCCTGACATCTATTGCAAACAGCAAAGACTCGATAGCGTCCTGTTATCTCAATTCGCTTATTGAGCGACTCGCGTTTATTCGGTCTGTCCATTGGAAGGTTAATATCGATACCTCTTCCTATATGAACCAGGTATCGATGTGAACCCCCCATGTCTTCTTGTCTCCTATGTGCAGGCCCTGGGGATGGAGGAGTGCCAGAGGAGGCTCCACGCGATGGTGTTGGAGGCGAAGAAGGAAGCGCGGCTCCCGGAAGACAAGCCGTTGACCGTCCTCGTGAGTACATTCACCAAACGTTTCCTCCTCCTCCTCCCGCCCCCCACCCCTGGCCGCCGCCGCTCTGCGGATTTCGTGGAACTTCCGCGCCTCCCCCCTCCCTTGCAGCCACGCACCTGCTCCGCCCCCCGCTCTCCTCCTCCTGCTCCCCCTCCCCCCCTTCCCTTCGAGGTCTCGCAATGCAGCTTTCCGGTGGTGCGGCAAAAAATTCTCTCCCCGCTTCCCTTGGCGGCCGGCGGCCGTGAGTGAGGGAACGGCCCCCGCTGCTACCATCCTCACTGGGGCGTCGCTTTCTTTTCTATCGAGCGACGGAAGGATTTGGCTCCACGCATCCACGCGTGGGCCAGCAGCTGAGTGTCGTGTTAACTTACTTCAACTGGTAGCAGAGATTCTGACATGTGAATATAGTTCTCCAGAAACGACTAATTTGAAATGATAGCAGTGACTTTGTCACGTGAAAATCCTTCCTCAACGCTGTTCACGTTTAGCGAATTTGATTCCCAGAACGGGCATCATTTTTGATAGCGTTCAATGACTGCTACCATTCTTTGCTAGGTACTTAATTATTATCTGACAATCGCGGGTTCCTAAGTGATTACTAAGAATTCGAGATTTAAATTCGGACTAACTTCGATAGTCGAACAGATTCGGGAGCAGAATGAAACCTCGAGTTGGGGAAATTTCAAAGTTAGAGAAAATGTGCTGGTAGCAGGCGATAAAAAATATACGCGTACATTACTAAAAATATCGTTACATTGAAGTAAAATCTAGAGCAATGAGTACTTACAATGCATGTGAAAATAAAATAAATAGTATTTTGCATATTAAATCATGTAGATAAATAAAAATCATCAAGCTCTGTGGATTTCATCGCCTGAAAATGAAAGCGTATGCAATGCAAGTATGAAAATGAGGAAATAAATATCGTTAACACAGGTATTACAGGAATCCCTGTATTCGCCGAAAAAAATTTGAATTGAACTTAATAAATGTTAAGCTAGACACAGTTTTTCATTACTGTTTGTTTGCACTGCCACGCAATTTTCTGACATTCCTATCACTTAAATATTTGGTCGTCGACGGATCGTTAACGTGGAACATAATTACGAAGCGATGAAGGAGCTCTAATTTGCAGGTGTTGTTTTTAAGATTCAAAAGAAGACTTTCTTCGTATTCCGAATCGTCGAATTTTGTTATTTTTTTCGGGTAAGCGAATGCGTGGCATCGGTTTAGAGTTTCAGAGAAATTGTGAAAGTTAAATGCGGAGGACACCCTCGGAATTAAAATTTATTTCAACTTACCAAAATTTGACTTTTAGAAGTTCGTGTTATGAACATCGCGGAAGCGACCAGAAAACCTTGGTGTCATAAGTTGTTGACATTCTTGGACGGAAATACGTAATAGCGTAGTCTCGCTTCCGGGATTGTAATGCGCCCGTTGATGATCTTTCTTTTATTTCACCCTGAAATTGTGATCTCCCAATCCAGTGTGACTGCCCACCTTTCGCATCAATTGTCTTCGGGACGCTGTGGAATGGCGTTGGGGACATCCGAGTCCACTGCGTACACTCAGAAAGCGACGCGGATCAAAAGCCGGCGGTGAAGTCGTGCTGCGATTGTCAATCATAGAAGCAAAGTGGTCGTGGGTGACTCACTGACGAATCCTGAAATACAAATGTCAACTTCGGGGTCAATATACGGCTGACCTATGGTAATAGCCTTTGCACAGTTAATTTTAGATAGATGACGAGCTGCAGATTATTTTGGCGAAAATTTTATCTAAAGTGTTAATGTTGAGCATTAAATAACACCCTAATTATGTTCTCCAGTTACTCATACGCAACCACTCAAGTCACCCCTATTATAAAGCGAAGGATGTGACGTATTAAGTAGGATAATTTTCTCTAGCGTATACGAGTGAGACTGCTGGCAGACGCCGGAGTCCTTCCAGTGGTAGTCTCACCGGCGTCTTGTTTCAGTCGAACCTGCAATTTAGACTGATAAGGAATGCTCACCCTTCATGATTTACGAGCCATCGTGATAACAGCAGCAAACCGCGTTCGCATTTTTTCTCACGCAAACGCCTTCCCATGTGCCTACTGCCCACTGGTAATAGCACGGGCCTTCAAATGAGTTAGATAGTGTAGGTATAGTGGAAAGCATAAATTTCTCGGGAAAATAACGCTACTCTCAGTGGTTGACTTGGTATAGCTTCGGTTTACTTCGTTATGAGAGAAATTTCATATTCTCAGAGCGGTAATAGTTTCCTCGCTGAATTGCGCCATCTTTATGTGGATGGATTTTATTGGAAGAGTTTCTTCCGAGCTATTTCATCCTTCGATAGTTTCCCGATCTCGCTTTAATCATTTCATCTGTACTTTTCTCATCTCCGACCTTCTACGAAAATCTGCGATTTAGTCGCTTTACCGACCTCAATTCTTTTCATTGTAGACTTATTTCAAAAGTTTCTAAATACCCTCCTTCATCCTTTTTTACTGGCCCGCATCCGAGCCGTGCAAACCGAAATACGAATTAAGAGTTTTTAAATATATTTTTTTCTTAAATTATGATATAAGCTCTCTTATGTGAGTTGTCTCTTTTCTTTCCAAAAACTTGATTTCCCAAAAATATTCTCGCCTTTATGTGTTCATTGCGCACTCTCTCCTCTATTAGTACCACTCTAATGAAATATTTTAATGTTTTCATTTGGTCTTATTTTTCTCTTCAGATATTAATTTTGACGATACTTTCCTGTTTTAATTCATCACTTAATAATTAGCAATGCCGACTGTCATTCCGTGTCCTCCTTTCTTAACGACCTTTTACTTAAGATTATGCCATGCCAAGTGCAGTAAACCTGTCCTCCGGAAGAATATTTGCAGAAGCTCCAGCCAGAATTGCGCTGGTAAATTCGACGTGGTCATAAAGTGGTGGAGGTCATTCTCCATCAGTTGGAACACTCCGTCCTCGAGTCTTAAATTGATGAAATCCTCCGATGCGAGTTTCATTTCATTCGATGAATTTCCCTCTTTGAGTTGCGTTTTCTCGCATTCCCAAGGTCTCTTATGCCTGCCAGTAAAATCCGACTTAGGCTGGAGCATTGTGCATTCTATTAAATCACAGGGAAGCTGCTCGCAGTGAAGGCTTCCGCGGAATGTAGCAATTCCTGTAGGCATGTCCTACAAAATGGACCCGCACGGAAGAAATCCCGGAAGATTTGGATCTTCACAGGGAAGCAGTATAATCCAGAGTATAATTTCAATAATTTTCAGCTAACGTATGTAAAAATAATTGATTTAAATTTATATTAATTGTGGCAGGCGGGATATCTCTCATGAGAGATCTTATGAATTTTAAATCTACTTATCAAAGATGTGCGTAGCAATGAAGACTCTAACCTTTTTCAAAAAATCACAGTTTAAGAGGACGCCTGGGTAGCGTAACTGGGCACTCGGCCTGAAATCAAGGGATCCGGGCTCGAGTCCAGGTTCAGGCGAATGGTATTTGCATTGTGAATGTTTTCGTATCAATTCACGTTGGCCTGTCATTGGCCGCTGAAATGTTGTCTTTAGGAGAAGTGAAAACAGGTTTGGATAAGTGTCTCTTTTGGCCGAAATAAATTCGTTGCATGTTATTTCTTTAATTTGGAATGGAGGAAAGGGTAATGGCCGACTGAGAGTCAGTACATTCAGGTGTGTGCACTTCAATGTTATGATGGGGAGGGGCTGTAATTCACATTCGGCTGTATTGTTTTATATGCTCAACCTCGAGGTTAGTTGCATGGCCCATACTACTCGCTTTCCAAGGTCATTTGTTTGGCCCGACATGTATCATGGGGCGGTCGTCACCCCCCCCCCAATACCATTCCTGCTCCCTCCCCTGCCGAAAGGATTTAGGGCAGGTTTCTGGTGTGCCGCGCAGTCGTAGAAGCGGCGACGTCTTTATAACCATTGCTGATTTGTTGTCGCCTCGCCCTCGCTCCGTCCTTTTGAGTCTCTCCATTTTGTTTGGAGCGCAAACCGCTAACCTGTCACCCAATGTTCGTTCATTTGATTGATTTGTGCCATTGCGTTTCTCCCCTCCCTCCAGGGTTTGAGCCTCAGCGGCTGCGAGTCGGAGGAGCAGAACAGGACTCTTCGGGAGGGGCTCTTGAAGAGGTTTCCGGACATGTCCCACGAGATCGTGGTGACCAGCGACACCGTCGGCTCCATCGCTGCCATCAATGACGCTGGTGAGTTCGTCATCTTCGTCGGTCGAACTCGGGGTGAGAGCCAGGCAGGCAGAACTACTCGGCTGAAATTGTGGTGCACCTGCATACCTACCTTCGAATAAGTACCGCTGTGTCGGCGACGCGAAATCCGCATTTGGAACTTGGCATGTTCTCTCGTCGTCATCCAAATGCTAGCTCCTTTGAGGGTATCAAACTGCATGCTCAGCGTATCACGGGTTCGTGTTGCTTCTGCCTCGGCCTGCCCGGGATTAATGGAGAAAGGGAGCCATAAATCCATGGGAATTAAATCAGAGACGTTAAAAAGACGCGGAAATGATTTTACAATGATTTCTGAAAGAAATGGAATGGGAGACACGCCATTGCGGACAAACTAGCAACGAGAAACTTGGAATCGGTAGGCTGTAAGTGTGATAAGGCACTGAAGGAGAAGTTTATTATTATTCCACGTCAGTAGCGGTGCAAGTATGTGAGTCCCAATCGGAGGGGTGAATGAAGAGACCAGAAAAAAATTAAGATTTGTCAAAAGTTGTATCAGCTATTAAAAGTGGCCGAAAGGGCAAGCACATTAGAAAATCAGCCGTGGAAAAGGGTAGGGAGAAAGAAGTATGCAAGGTTGTATGGATGTAATGGTGAGATGAGTTTTAATATCTTAGTATTGTTTCCTTCCGATTGGTGGTTCGAATTGTATGAGGGGAAAATAAGCCTTAGAATATGTCCGGGCGGAAATGTACCATCCCTTATTTTGTCGCTATTGTTCAACCTTCCCATGGGTCGAGTGTCCTTTATTATTCCCTCTTCGTTGCAGGCGATGAAAGAAAGTTATTTATGAGGGGACTTGATAAAGTCATTGACATGTGTAATTCGATTTTAATATTTTCCAGCTAATACTAGTTTCTGAATTAATGCCCAAGCACTTGGCTGTTCCACATAAATTTTATCCAACTATGAAATTTGTGGAATAATCACGTGTTAGAGCATAAATACAGTAACATGAATAGATTCCACTAAGCTAAACCTGAAACAACAGATTTAGCGCTAGTTTGATTTGGTGTGGTGTCACCACACGTAATACGAGTTCTTCCCGTTCCAGTCCGATCTATGTGAGGGTGATGTTTGCCTTTACGTTGCATAATTGATTTAACGGTATCGTCGGCGATTATTCTTTCCTGGTGTTTATTTTATAATAAATATCATATAAATCATGGCCTTTATTGCTACCTTTTGTGCGAAGTTGGAGAGAGAGAGTCATCCATTTTATTATTTTATAATTTTTCACCACCTTCTCGCTTGTATTTCACTTGGGGCCCCCGTTTCAGCCCCACGTGAAGCACCGCTTCACGATTCGTTATATAAATCGAACTCTTTCTCAATTACAATGTCATTTTCCTTGTTAAGAAGACCCATTAAAATTGCGCCTAGCAAAGATTGGCATTAGTCGTTGGAAAATCTTGGATAAAAATGTTTTCAAAAAATGAAGCCTGCTGGCTCGAACTCTTATAACATTTGGTGCAGCCATAATTAAAATGAAGACGTATTTGTGCATCGTGGAACAACATCGGATATGGATGCAGAAAGAGATTTAAAATGTGGTGGCTGAGGTGAGAATTGGGACAAGATTCATCTCTCCTTGCCTTATAATTTCTTCATATTTGCATTGAGAAATGAGGACTGAATTCGTATTTAGGTAAAGACTTGCCGTCAATCGAGTAGCTGGAATAAGGGCGTGGTCCTCCTCCTTCGAGGGCTACGTGGTGGGCGCTGGTTGACGCTGTCATCCCCGAGTACTCGATTCATCCATTAGAGGATAACAAAGTTGAGGATTTGTGAAATACTGGAAAAATATGTATCGTCAATGTACAATCTATATATACGAAAGCCCATGGGGGAGTATTTCTCTCTAGATAGATATTGAACAAAATCATTCGTCAAAATTACCCGAATGTAAAATAGAAATGAATCTGCTGGTGAAGTAGTCGTGCGGGTTTTTTTTCACCGCGTTATCTTTGGGCGATGACTAGTGTTTCGTG
>LYUA01002792.1:21339-35036 GCA_002093875.1 Calopteryx splendens
GTCCATTGTGATGCCAGTGTAATCCTGAAAGCCAAAGCAATTAATTAATATGTGATTAAATACTTGTCTATGGAAATAACGATAGTTCGATACAGTGAGTGATTTCTAAGGTATTTTGAACTATTTTTATATCGGGCTTCCACTGTAATTCCATCAAAAAAATTGGTGGGCTCAGCAAATTAAACCCCGTATTAAAGTGTTTACTTATCCAATTTCAAATTAATAAACTCAATCTACAGAACACACAAACAAAAAATAGTTCATAGTCAGGATTCTCTTACCAAATGAAAAGATATGATTGGATTTTGCACACAATTTTTCAAGATCTATTTCTCCAAATCTAAAATATTTTCATTTATATTCAATGTCGGCAACCAATTATAAATGAAAGTACTGTAGTTATGCTATGGTACAAATAGCTGAATTAATCCATATCAAAGGATAACACTTTTTTATCTGCTTAACAGAATTACTGAATGCAGTGATGTCAAAGAAATTGAATAAGAGGCAATAAAATAATAAAGAAATATTGAAATAATTCCTTTTTTGTGAAGTATTTACACTACAGTACCCAGAATTTTTTTTCAGTACTTCCTCACCAGTGTTGAGTCATAAGAGAGAGACAAGTTGCATGCAGTGTATCACTCAAATGTACTAAGTAATGTTGTAATTATTGGACAAACTGTCATTAAAGCCAAATGATTGTAAACACTTCTAAAAAAATGTTCTTGTTTGGCAAATCATGTTCTTCACATCCCTACCAAATGTGCTCATACGTAACTAGATATGAGAACCTGGCTGTGCCCTGAAGATATAAGAAGACATGGAATAACACAAATGCTACATGCTAACCACCTAATGCAATATTTTATTCTTTGGCAACATAGCTCTATCACGAAACTACGTGTACACAGCCATTAGTAGGAGTTTAACCCTGCTCTGACTATAGAAAATAAAAATATAATAACCATAAACATACATACATGTCAACTATGAAATAATCAAAAAACCCTAAATCAAGTGTTTTACGTTTGGGTGCCATTACGTTTCATACAATGAACATGAAAGTGATGTATTGGCAGCCAACAAAAGACGATCAATTACATAACAATATGCAAATGCCATGGAATATCTGTACATCAGAATTAAACAATATTCATGGCACTTTATGATTTTTAAATGAAGGATACACTTAACGGTTCATATGGAATTTTTCACTGTGCATGCTTACGTTCCAATTGCAGTTCTCATTACGATTACCAATGATGGAAACACTTGCAATAATGAGTGTAAGTAATGTGGGCTTCGCAATAACAGTATTTTTTTACATGAAAATCATAGGGACAATTTCTCCTCTTTAATTCTCATAATATCAGGGGTCTCACTAAAAGCGTACTCGTAATTACACGTTTACACTGTAGAGCAATGGCTTTATTCCATGAAACAATAATGTATAAAAATATCTTTACAGGATTCCATTCTATCTTATCCTAAGTACTATGGGAACCTACCCTGTCAATGTATACACATGCCTAAGAATAAATGTCCTGCATCCCTTAGTGTTAGTGAAGGAAGCTATTCCTTAAAAGTGGCTTTTACCTCAAGTGAATGAGGTAATGTTCTTAGAGTTCTCCCTAGAGTTCCTAAATAATCTGAATCACAGACAAGTTACCATGGCCTCGCAAGAATGAAGCTTACAAAATTTTCTAACACACTTCATACACAGGAGTTGAATCACAGCTACTGACCATGCACGGATGGAATAATATCTACCATGGGAAATGCGAGGTGACACTCCATAATATTTAAAGCTTCTCCATAAAGCAAGATTGAAGGCATGCAAAGAAGAAATTGAATTAAGCATATAACTGATGGGAACTCTTTCCAATGCTGTATTCGGCTCTCAGTGGTACAAATGCGATATCACTCAAATTTCAATTATGAAAGTATAGGAGTAGCCAGAGGAGTTTTCAAAGTGTTGACTATGAGCCTACGGCAACACACAAGTTAGAAAAATTAACAAGTGGAAGGATTAATATGCGAAAGCCACATTTTGGCTGCTTGTATTTGTAATGGATAATTTTACTCACTAGGCATGATGACTTAACATAATATGGAACGGGTCCATCGTTTCATATTTTAGGTTCCCTTGTGGCTGGGAACAGTGAATTAGCATTGCAAGAGTGAAATTTCCCCTGAAAGAGTTTTTAAAAAACAGATTTTTACTGTATCTCCCGGCTTAAGACACTTTCTTAAGCTATTAAAGAGAAAAGATGTTATTTTACCCTCTGCTGGGATGTTGCTGTAGTTGCACAAGGTTGAGACTGTGACTGATGCATTAGGTGCTGCTGCTGTTGCTGCTGCATTGGCGTGATTATGTTGGAGGGGGCATGGTGATGATGGTGAGTGTGATGAGCTACATGCAGTGATGACTGCTGCATCTGCTGCTGGTCAGCCGTTTCCAGAGTTGTGGGGAGATCCAATAATTGTTGCATTTTTATGCCATCACCCGGCCCCATATGACTGATGTGATTGAAGTTGGTGGGTGCCGAGATCATCTTAGACCTGCGATCAGTCCTATTAAAAGAGACGAGAGTAGATTATTAAGCATGAAAGGCCCTTCACTTGAAAAGACTTAAAACCCCATGATGAGATTGCTCTCGCAGATCATCATAACAAAAATAAGGAGCATATTAGAAAGATGCAGAGCCATTAGAAAACACTTGCATACATGTATAATCTTCGTGTACATAAAATTCCTGCCAACTCTTAATTTGAGCCATCGGGGAAGTTTTAAGGATCTACAGTGAAGTAGGACAAAGAAAAGAAGCCCACTACATCATGGACCAAAATACCCCATTCTTAATGAACAAAGTGGGAACAATTTATCAAAATAGATTCATTGGAAGGATGAAATAGTAACCAAAAATGAAGAGTTGGCAGGTATGAGGAACATATCATCTCTCAACAAAATGCACGACACATGAAAGTACGGACTTCAATAGATATGAGCCTTGGAGAATGTGAAACAAATGCAGAGAGAACTAAATAAATTAAATTCTCCAGTAAAAAACTTCACCAATTCTAAATGAATACCCAAGTAAAAATATAAAAATTCTTTGCATTCAGCAAAAAAATATAAGATAATGATTTGGTTGCTAACCAAGACTATAATGATAATGCACTTCAACACTATTCATTCCTCAAGCCTGTAATTCCTCTGTTTTTATCAGCTTATGCTTACATCGGAATATAACAATTTTTATTTTAAGCCATTTAAATATTGTGAATAATGGTCTGAGTAACGTTTTTCATTCTGCCCCAAGACTTTCCAAGTGAGACCTTCAAAATGTTGATAAATGACAAATTTTGAATAAAAACAATTTGAATGACACTATGAAAGTTAAACCCTATGCATTGAATTAACATGTGGCTTAACACATACAAATTTCCAGAGCACTGCAAGAATGGCAGATTTTGAAATTACAATTTTTAATATTTTAACAATTACTTGATGATGGTATAGGGAACAACAACGATATAACAGCATACCTACTCTATGGGAAACCAACATTGGAGACAGCAAATTATATCTTTGCTTGAATGTTTCGGCATTTTAATTTTTGAAAAATCAGTCTTCTACTATGTAATGAAAGAAAAAACAATGCCTAAAATGTGCAGATTGATATTATGAGTATTTCAGAAACATTTTTACAATTAGTTTTTCAATTCTGAACTTTTTCAGAACGTTTTTTCATCTTACCTATTCTGGAGGAGGTTGGTTGAATAATAAAATAGGTAATAATAATATACAATCCATCTTACATAACTATCAGATTGCAGAAAATAATAATGGCTCAACATTGAGAAGCAAGAATAATGAAAAGAATAGAGGATAAAGCAAGGATGTGAAATTTTGCCTGTTTCCTTAATATGCAGTAATCAATAGCTTTTTAAAATTCAAAGTTATGAAGGACAAACTATTAATTTTATGAGTGATAAAAATTACTTTTTTGTTTCCTTTAAAAAAATAGTTTTAAGCTTATACTCAGAATTTATTTTCCTTGATAAAATGTCTATTAAAAACTACAGTTAACAATTGAAGTATCATTCAAGTGGGATATTTTCATTACCGTGATTCATAAGATAAAATTTTGCAATGACAGCAGGTTATTGGACTGAGAGAGTGCATAAAGAAAATATTACTTCTGGCAATTTTGTCGAATGACAGCCATCAGCATGATCATAGAATACAGACAAAACAACACTCATCTGCCTTAGGACACATGTAATTAATTTGATGCATTTCTCCACAAAGCCTGAGCATACTAGAGAAGCCTTAAGCACTAGCAGTTGTTGTCCTTTATCAACCTGTTCTTGTGCAAACATCAAATAGTAAACAATTTTTTCCGACTTCCTTGTCAGAAAAAATTTATTTTAAGTTGTTTTCCATTTACTTCAATGCTGATGCATGTTTGGCACCAAAATCTCCCCCAAACATTATTCTAACATTGAAATGGGATTCATTTTGAATATTCCATATTTCTACATCATAATAGCTCAGATTGAATACATAAAATGATGGCTTAATAAAATTTCCATTATTTAAACACAGGATAAGATTTCCTAATCTTAAGTTGTAATAAGAGCTAAACTGGTTGAATTAGATGCTGGTCAATATTTTAAGAATACAGTAGACCCTCAATTCCCTGGGATGAAGGAAAATAATTATCCAGATTTAAAAAATCCTAAATCTCTCCAGCTCATCAAATAATTGAAAAAAAACTTTAGAGTGGGTTTTATCTAATCAATGAAACAACCTCTTCAGCTTACATTTTCAAACTTTTTAAGTTTGACTTCAAGTTTGAAAATTTTTGCAGCATACTCAAATTATTCTTTGCCCAAATGTTTTAATAATTGAAACTCTGATAACATAATACAAATATGTACATATATCTTATCAAACAAGGAAGGGACAGCCATGCCAATACATTTAATTTTTCTGCCAAGCTTTTTTAAGAATACCTTGCCAAAACTCAAAATTAATTACACTGTCCACATGTTATAGGTGAAAGTAACCAATATAATCTCATTTCAAATTAATCATACATTGGTTCACAAGACAAACATATATTAAACCTTGTAGACTGCATGAAATTCATTAAATGGATACATAATTAGCAATATACATATGTATTTAAAAAACTATTTAGATATGATTGGCTTATGTGCATTTTTTTACAGTGACCCCTTCTCTGACAAGGCTACTGTATTATACCTATTAAATGTAATTTTTTTTACCTGATCTATGCACAACAATTGTATACGATTGGATTTGGTGAACCATATTTCAAAGATAAGAACTCTAACCCAAAGAAACTATGGGGAATTCCACGACAGTAACTTCAAAGGAGACATCCACTGCTGTGCATACCAAAGCCACAGTAATCAACCCAAAGGTCGGTTTGGTAGGTGAGGGTGGAACTCATCCAGTACTAAGCCCAATGGCATGTGAAATTCATACATTAGGGTAGAAGGGCCAGTTCCTTTCCCTGTGCCGCCTGTGGTTTCCCAGAGGCAACACCTGGAATCGAACCTGGGCCCTCTGCTTTGTAGCCCAGTGCTCTACCCACTGGACTGCCACACCCCTGCTGTGCATTCATAAGCAAAAAATTCACAATGCAAAAATCATTCGCCTGAACTAGGTCTCGAAACCGGATCTCTTGATTTACGATTCCGAATTAAAGCTTTAAAAAATTCACAGTGTAAGAGGGTGCCTGGGAAGCTTAACTGGCTAATGCACTCGGCCAGAAATCTAGGGATCCAGGTTCGAGTCCTGGTTCACGTGAATAATTTTTACATAGTGAATTTTTTGTCTATGAACACTTATCCAAATTATCTATAGTTTTTTCAGGAGGTACCCTTTCTTTTATTAACACACATCCTAGCTAAGCCAATCCCAGTTAATCAAGAGTCTATTGTTTGTTAGAGGGGCTGCAGTGGGTTATCAAGCATTACTGAAACTTGGACTAAGACACAAGTATCCCTACAAAAGTAGATCAATGACGCACTACCAAGGAATAAAAACATACGTATTTACTCACGTAATTCCTGAACTTGCATAAACACTGCAGCCCTGTTTCAGAGATGAAGAAATGGCCTTTTTATTGTTATGCACACTTGTACAATACAGTTGCATTGTTTTCATCTACTCACAGCACATATTCCTCCATCAAAACATTGACAATAGGGAAAGTTTACCAAAGAAAACTTCCTCCACCAAAACAAATTCAACGCTGCCACAAGACAGATCTACATACCAAATGTAAAGCACAGAAGCTAGATTCGTAAATGGAAATTTTCTCAAACCTTTTTCAAACCTACAGGAAGAAGGGGAATGAAAGTGTGTGCTTACGCTCGGGATGCCCTGCTCCCTTCACCCCTCAAAGAGAACCTCCTCCGTGGCCGTGGAACAGTCCTACCAGAGACATCTGTCTGGTAAACTGATATCAACTCCCCTATAATAGGGAATAAAGACAGATATAAGATGCTGACCACAATATCAAAGGAAACCTATAATTAGCTACATTAGCATAGGAGTGAAAAATGGACATTCCAAACATTTTTACTCACACGAAAAGATAGGTTTAGTACATCTTAAACTGACCTGTACACACATCTTACTTTCAATATTAGCAAAAAATAATGAGAAGCACAGGGTTTTTTTAGATAGGCTAAATAATAGCTTATCACTGATACAGGCTATTTCATTTTTGAAAATTAAGTTGTTAAATAACTGCCAGTGAAAATTTAAAACACCAAAGTGTACAAAAAATAGCCTTGAGGTAGCACATGAATGAAATGAGATTTTGAAAAATACTTGAATCATATAAAAATATTGGTTTCAGCCCAAACAATGAATTCAAATTAAAGAATATTTACCTTGACCAATAAAATACACTAATAAATATTTTCTTTTTAAAAAGTTCACTTCATCATTCAGCATGGAAGAAGAAATCTTGTGGAAGTAGCTAACCTTACTAATTATACATTTTTCAAAATTTTCAAGATATTCATGTCTGATGATTATTATACATGAGCTGGCTACTTCTTCACATATATTCTTAACTTCTTCAAAATATCAACATATTTACTTATATATACACTATAGAAATAGTTTCTTTGAAAAGATAAAGGTGTTATAATCAATGCACATATGCAAAACACTGGATAACTCAGAAAATTTGAATATAATAGGAATTAATTCTTAAACAAATACACAGTGCTGATAGTATGAGACTTGTTTTATAATTAATAAGGATGTTTAGGACATTTATATTCATGACAACTTACGCTGGTGAATGTTGCATAAGTACACGACATGAGGAAGTTCATCAACAAGACAGATGCCTAAAGTTCCTGTTGCATTAAGCGGTTTTGTGCGCTTAATGTTGAGCGTTTGAACCCACTCTCCAGATCCAACCTCAAACACATCCACATGAGTTTCACTAAATACTAGCAGGTGACCATCACAGCAACCTTAAAAATAAGAGATGAATAGGAATGAAAATTTGATTGGTGACATTGAACAGCGCCCAAACATGAAGGAGGATATCACCTATTTGTGATTAATTTAATTTAGTCTCACAATGTGATTCTAAGATTGATAAAAAATATTACACATCGTAAAACATGAATAGAAATATTGAAAAAACAACTCCGTAAGTGAAAGGAGAAATAAATGGACCTGAACTTACTGACAGCTTGAGGCACAGCAGGATACATTATTTCTCTGTCACGTGATTTACGTCCCTGAGAATCAACATAAACTCCAAGAGTTTGAAACACTAGAAGGAATTCTCCATGAGGAAGTTCAATGGCACGCAAGGCATCAACTGCACTATACTGTAAGAATCCTAACAACTGGTTGTCTGGATGTACTAATACTGAAAATGAGAGAAAAAACTTTTGAGAACCTTTAAGCTTACACTAGAGCTTAAATAAGTAAAGACCCTTTATTTTATCTCCAAAAGAGGAAAGTGATATCTTTATTTTAATAATTATGGGATATACAACTGACAAGAGAGCTCAAGCTCTGAGGTTCAAAGGCAAGGCAGAAGCATTAGCATATTGTTGCCTCAGAAATGGCCACTTTCCATGATATTGTTTATGAAAGTAGATCCCTCTGCAGGTAAAGAAGCAGAACAATTCACACAAGCCATTTGAATGAGAAAGTGCAGGGGGAGAACAAAGGATGAAAAATCACTATTTTGCAATCAGTAATTGTTCTCAAAACAGTGCATACCTTATGGGTTAAGTAAGTTAAGGTAGCCTGCTATTATAATCTCAACTATAGTAAAAATTAGTTCACATTCCATAAGTTTCCATGAATAATATGCACTTATTCCATGAACATTTTCCAAATAGTTAAGGTGCATATGATACACGTTAACAAATCTGCAGTGTATTTCTAAGGTAATAGTGGATAATTTTATGAAATTTTTAGCCAATTACTATATCACACTTTAATGCACTTGACTTAGAAACACTTGCAACAAAATAAAATTAATAATCATAAAATTTATAGAATTAAAGTCATTTGAATCCCACTCAAAATTAATACCCATCATATACTTTGAATAGTCTTTGTTCACAGTCACAGGATGTTGAACATGTTTTAGCACTGATTATGTAAATGAAACATGAAATCCCATGGCATGCTCCAATCACCCATATACATACTTCCAACATGTTTACCTCAAAACCATTTAATACAGTCAGCATTAAAAACTCTTAGAGTACTATACACTTTGATCAGTTGGTATCCTATGCCAAGTTGTTGCAATGACATAATATATTTATTTTATCAAAAATATAACCGTTGAGCATCAAAATTCATTCCTGAGCTATTAGCTACCTTCTTTCTATTAAAAGTTTTAACAAATCTGATGTTGTGGTTAGAGTTGTTTAAACAATATGATTGAATTAAAATTAATAGGAACATATTTTAGTTACAATGAAATATTATACAAATTGTTTTTATCCATAAAACCTCAAATATCTCTAGATAAGTTTTTGGGACTTGAAGTTAAAGATGATAGGTGAGTTTTTCATCTCAAATTACGATAAAAAAACATTAGCTTTTATTTCAGCAGATACTATGGTTCCACTTTTAGATCTTTAACACACTGAGACTTGTAGTATAAGAAAGATATAAATAGAAATCAAGCAAACAGTTGGTGAATATGGGCAAGGATTTAAATTCACGTAATGACTAAAAATATTGGTACAATAATTGTATTAAAAAATTTTAGAGTCGTGATCTTAAGCCTTAAAAAGTGTTACTAGTGTATGATTCAATCCTCAATTTTTAGCCAAAATATTTGGTTTGAAAAAGTCTAACTATGCATGAGAATACATGGTTTATCTAGCTGAAAATTAAAAAGAATAAGTAAAAAAATACATTAGATTATTAACCAGAGTCCAGTAAGCATAGGACTCAATTTATGCATTTAATTGTTAAGTTTAATAGTAATAGTCAACACTAATCAAGCAGGAAGGGATTACAGTTAATTTTTACACTGGTAGAATTAAATAGCGATCACCACACAATTTAAATTCACATTTGTTCAAGGCATATTTTACACATTTGCTTGTAATGTGTAGACAAGTAATTTGGGTCAAAGGATATTTTAATAATTTTCACATTGGTAATAAATTCCTGGAGGGAATGAAATTCCTGTACATTTCCCACCAGACACTAGTCACCCAGGGGCAAGGTTTGCTCAGTTGGACCTTCTCCTATTCCCAATCCTTCCTATAGTTACTGCACGATGCAAAACATCATCCCCCTTGCTATTTTTTTATGAAAAGATTTATGGTATCATTTTAACCAGTTCAACAAGTGCAAGCAAGTGAAGAAAAAAGACAATACATCAACATCTCTCTTTGAAACATGACCTGCAAGTATGTCATGGGTTAAATCATTGAATGGTAGGAATGATAAATTTAGAATCTTTGTATCTACATTGTTCTGAATCTGAACTTCCACACACAAAATATGTGCAGGAATACATGCGAATGGGAAGGGGATGTTCTCTCCATTAGGTGAGTCGCATAGGGAAATAGGAGGGGGTGAGGTTGTGCAAACGGGAAGATTGAGAATGAGGTTTATGTATTAAAAATAGTGAAAGTAAAATTTTCACATTTCTCTCATAAACACAGGGGTGCATATTATGAGAGGTGCATATTATAATCAGAAAATTACAGTACCATATTTTTCAGCAATTCATTTTTGAAACTTTTTAATTAAGTACTTTGGGCTGGACGTGTCTCATTTCATTATGTAGTGTAATCAAACTTGCATTATTTATTTGTCAGGTCATAACGCTTTGTAGTTTAATGGATAAATAAGATAATTATGACTTTACGCTCCAAATACAAGGCTCTATTAAATTTTTTAAACGTTCATATTTTTTAACCTTGGAAGTCGTAAATTTTTTTATGACTTCAACTGTGAAATAATGAGATTCAATTGCATTATTACATAATGCATTGTAAAAAAATGTAAAATACTACAACATATTCGCCATAAATATTTATAATACAAATAAAAACTTCTCTTCAGTAATTAATCGAGAAAAGAGTAAACACATTGCAGTAACATGTTCAATACTTCATAAAATCAATAAAATGAAGTTATGCATATTTACACACAATGAAACATTAAAAAAATACTTACATAGTGGTTGATGATCATCAACAATATTGTAAATGGTAAATCCTGACTGATACCCTATGCATAACCTCCCTTCACTAAAAATGGACATTGTCTGAGCTTGGACAGGTAGAAATATTTCCCGTAATCTCTTGTGTCGTGCTTTCGTTCTTGTTATCTCATAAATTATCACCTGAGATGCATTCTGAAAGAAAGCAATTGTTAGAAATATAATTACATGCATTAAAATAATAAAATATATGTTGCTAGGTTGTCATATCCATGGTTTATAAAATTATTTAAAATGATGGTACACATTACTTGGATGCTCTAAGTCATAAATTTTAATATGAAACAAGTTTGCAAATTTTTGTCAGCTACTAATCTTATGATTTGTTTGAAGCATCAAAAGTTTTTACTAAGTCCTAGCAAAAGAGTTCACAATTAAATGTCAACCTCACCTGTCTTTTGATGGCAACACAGAGGCAATATGGGGATGAAATTTTTGCTGATGCAGGAGATATTGAAGATGGTTGTCCTGGTGTAGTGAGGGAATTGGCAGCTGGTGGTGGTTCAGACAAATGCCCAATTGTGAAGGTCATAGTCCCTTTAGTTTCAGCAACCTTAATCCAGTCCACATCATCCCCATCTAGTGCCCTTACTGGCACTAACCTGACATGCCTTTGTTTGCCAGAAACTACCACTAGAAGTTGCTCTTCAATCACATACTCCAATTGGTGGACTTTTTTGCCTTCTCCAACCCTTGCCATCTCTGAAGATATATGATTATTTTTACCATGAAATGAGCACTTTTTCATTATGCTAAAGCACAATATTTCAAATGAAACATTACTTACCACTCCTATCAAGATCCAAGCAAAATAAACCCTCTTCTGTGCCAATGACTAGTCGATCAGAATCAATTATTGCTCCAGATAAAGCATTCTTAATGAATGCAAGAGTATTATCAAGTAATTCCTTTGCTCTAAATATCTGTAAATGGAACATAGAGAATGCATTTCATGCCAAATTCAGAGGAATTGTTTTCTTTTGTGCTTAAGTGTTAAAAAAACTGCACCACAACCACTGTTCACTTCATTCCAGGTGGGATTGAAGATCTTCTACAACGATTTAAACATTCTATTGAACTAAGTGAATAAAGATTAATAAAAATGAATTACTCACAGTTCTATTAGGTAAGTTATTCCTTTTAAGTATACGATGAAGTTCACTCAATGCAACAACCCATTTTGTTTTCTCACTTTCTGTATCAGCTAACATTAACGTATGATTTTTCATTCCAGGGGGGTCCATCAAAGAAGTTGTTATCTGAAATGAAAAGAAATTTTACAGTGAAACTGGGGATATTATTAATATACTTTCCAGTACATTACAAAAGAGCAATTCTAAAAAAAATAAATTAAATGAAATTTATATGCATAATTACTGAAATCACAATGCATAAAGATCTATTATTTCTCATGTATTCAAAGTATGCCAGCCAAGAGAAATGTTAAAGTTGCAGATGGTAACAATGTAAAGTATCGTTTCCTGTACATATAAGAATCAAATAATAATATTTACTTGGATTTTTCACATGGCAAGTAAATATTCTGAATCATAAGGAGTAGCTGCTTAAAAATCATTGTCATCAGTGTATCAATTCAAAGATTGGTTGACTGCAGCCCTCAATTCTTCTCCATTCAAAGTTAATTATGCCCTGATCACTTTTGTTTTATGTCCTCCTCCATTTTCTGATAAATTATGCCCACATTCATAATACACTGTGACATTATTAAATGTAATTCCACAATTAAAGCAACAGTTGTGTTCTCTCTTGAGCCAAAAAGGAACTGATTGCTGAAGGGACTGAAAAGTCTATAAAAGTCAAGGAATAAATGCAAACAATTTGAAGAGGTACCATAAGAGCAGCATTGGGGGAAAAAATTGAAGAAGGATTGAAGTGTAATAAGTGGCAGCTTTGGGGAGAGGATACTGATCACCTACCCAGAGGCCACTGATTACCTAAGAAGAGAGTGAGTACAGTAAAACCTAAGATTAATAAACAAATCTTGGTGGTCCTGCCATTTATTAAAAACTATGTATTTAGACCACTTTACAATTAACTCTTATATAATGTAAACCTGTGAGCACCTAAGTGGAGAAACTACCTCATCCATTTACATACTCCTCACTCACTCCCTGATTGCTTTCATACAGCCATAAACAAATTAGTGATTCCAATGTAGAACCTCTTAATTGATGAGTCTATGCTTCGTAAGATAAATGACACACTTGGTTTTTCCACAAATTTTAGTCTACATTTTTTCCACAAACTTGAGTCTATGCTTCTCTGGAGGGGGAGACTAGTTTTTCAAATCAAAGACAAAAAACATAAATATGGTATTAAAATATACACATATGCTCACGGAGCCTTCTGGATTAGTTCTGCGATTTATTGTTTAGCCTGGGCCTTCTGATACTTATGTAGGGGGCCTAGGTCATTTTGACGCTGTTGCAAATAACCTAATTGAGGGTTAGCTTGATGCTGGCCATTCATTACTTATGGATAATTATTACAGTAGTGTCAATTTAGCCCACCAAATGCTGCAGTGAAAGACCTATTGTACCGGTACTCTTAGAGCTAACTGAAAGGGTAACCTTTCTGTAGCAATTCCCAAAAAGTTAAAAAAAAGGGAAGGTTGAGGATGCCTATAGTGATGACAGAGTTTGCGTCTTGAAGTGGAAAGACAAAAGGGATGTACTGATGATCAGTTCCTTGTATCGAAGAGAAATTGCTGATGTCCCATGATGAAGGGGAGGGGGAACCACCCTCAAACCAGAGGCAGTTGCAAAATACAATGAAGCAATGGGTGACATCAACCATGCTGATCAAATTATGACTTATTATCACAATGAGCAAAAACACCTAAACCATCCCCGTCCAACTCCCCGTACCTTTTCTTAACGTTTTAGCAGA
>LYUA01002792.1:71495-89131 GCA_002093875.1 Calopteryx splendens
TGAGCACTTTTGAAGCGACGTAGCCCCCAGGTTTGGAGTTTTACCCTTTTGGGACTCATCTCAGCGGGAGACCAGACCCTTCTCTCAGAGAGTGGGTTGGGGAAATGCTACCCTCCGATGACCCTCTTTTGCAGCATGAGTTCACGGTCAACTTTATTTAATCCATTGCTTCTATTAAAAATATAATTTTTGGAGTTTTTAAATATTTATCATCGGAAATAAATTATTTTTATTTTGCTGACCAATTGCAATTTTTAAACAAAATTCTATCATTAATGTTAATAAAATGTTGTTCTCCTCAAGGACTCCGTTAATATGAACGTTATAATCTCACTTAAAATTGAGAAATAATCAGCAAAATATGGCAATCATTTTCAAGGTTAAATATTAAAAGAAACCACAAGAAATTTTGTTTTGAAAAACCACTAGAATAACATATAATTGACCAGGGCATCCTGCTGCGAGAGGGCTGCAAATGTGTCCGAGGGTCGAGTCTCCCTAACCCACTCTCGGAGAGCAGGGTCAGGAGTCCCCCCGAGATGGGGCGTAAAAGGGTAAAATTTCAACCAGGGAGGCTTGCGGTCACTGAAACCACTCCATTGTGCCCACACAACATTCGTTTGTTTGCGTTGAAAAAGTTTCATTGTACCCACATGACATTAGGTGTTTTGCATCAGAAAATCTCCTTCGTGCATACACGACAATAGGAGCGAAAGTGTTAACAAGCTACAAGTAGTAGGTAATGACAGTAGCAAGCAAGGCGTAACCCTTTCCTAACCCAAACCCAGGTTTTTCTTGAATGCCAATTCCTCCAGAGAATGGCAAAAAGGGTATTTAGGAATGTAAACATTTTAGAAGCTGTTTCCAATAAATGACATTTTGAGCAACTCTTATACAAAACTGACTCTTATTTATACTTACTTTTGTGCAGCAACAAGTTCTGACCTAGTTTTACTAAGCTCTTCCCCTATTGCTTGCTTAGCTTGAATTTCTGACTGAAGACTACTCTGAAGATTAAGCAGCTCCATCTTATCAAGCTTTTGCGATCTCCTATTCCTCCAGTTCTTATCCTGTAAATATATGGTAAAATTATTAATTCATCTTAATTGATTACACTAAATGCACAACATTAAGTTAAAATGCCAAAATTATGTAACAAAATAAAATGGTACAAAAATCATTTGCCTATAAAGTATTAAAACTTAGAATTAAATCACTTATGTACCAATGCAATTAAAATAAACCAGATGAACCAGTCCTGACAATGCAAGGATTGATCATTTATTTGATTTGTAAGTACAAACATGGTCCTTTGAGGCTAGACAACAAAATAATAATACAGCTTAAAAATTAATTATTACTTACAGCTGTGGGGGCAGAGGCAACTCCTGAATGTTTCAAAAATTCTAATTCCTCTGTCATTTTTGTAGCTAATGCTTGAAGGTAACCACGGGCATCCTTTTCATCACTAACCCTGAAAAAAATAAATTATATCAATAGCTATAAATCATCACACCTTTTAATACTAAATACCTACAAGCTCTCATATTGATCACCATCTCAATTGTCAAAGCACTAATGCTTGTAAAAGGTAAAATTATAATTTAACCTTTAAATTATTTATAAAAGCAATTTTATCTCTATCCCCATATCCTAACTTAAGAGAAGTACCTATATGAATGGGCTATTCATAAATAAGAAAAATAAAAACACCAGAAAACTCATTTTATGTTCAATTTCTTAAATTTATTTTTAGTCTATTATTTTTAGAGCTCGAGTTCTCAGTTGAGTTCATGTTATCATTAAACCATCAGATTGGTGTGGTAGTTAATGTTCCTGTAACCTATTGCCACAGGCTCACTGTCTACCCCCAGTAGTGGCAAACGTTTTAACTGAATAGAACATTTCAAGTGCATTGTACATTTCATGTAAACTGTAGATTTCAAGGTGATATGATTGTTCAACAACCTCATTCCTGATGAAACTCACTAGATGATGTATGCCAAATGGCAATGACTGTAAAGGATTACTGTGACATTCAGAAAAAAATATGTTGCCAATCACCTTTGAGTGTATTGTTCAAAGATGTGAAGTATAACCAAAAGTCAATGATATACCATGCTACTAGTACCAAACTAGTGCTGTCACCGAGATCAACAGCTAAATTTATTGCATATTTAACTTTAAAAGACAGGTTTAAATCCGAGATGTAGCTCTCAGTGGCTGGGAATTTAAATGGTCACTTCCTTATTGACCCAATTAAAACGATTTTACGCTAACTTAAAGCAATGAGTGTCTTAGTGGTTCCTTCAGGGACTGTGCTGCCACTAGGGAAAACATTTAATGGTCCCTTTAGGAACCACACAGATGATAAAGGTTAATATTGCAATATGACTAATCATGCATGCTTTAAAATTCATGAAAAGTCATGTAACAACAAAGTCAAATGTACAATATCATTATTAACTTTACCAGTTGATACCCTTCTACCATTCAAGTAAAATACCACATTTACCAGCTTATGAAACGCAAGATCATATAAGATGTTATTTTAGGCCACATATGTTCAAAAAAATATCAGCATTTCTATTACCCCTCGATATTGTTTATGGTGAAACTAATAAGTTATATAAAACCAAATGATGTAGACAAATATGTCAACATGACAAGATACACATCTTCAGGGAGTTATATATATAAAAAATGAGGCATTTAGCTGTCATGATATATTCAAGAAATACATGGATTGTAATGAAGCAATGTAAGGAAAATTTTCGGCTCCCCTAAATCAAACCAATATTTCAAACCAACTTTCACCACTAACTCAACAGTTGTATGGAGAAGATTGATTATGTAGCACATTTCAGCCTGATCTAGAGAGCTGATGGGGTGACTTTCCTTTCTATCATATAGAAAAACATTGTAACCAAAATTTGAGCACTTTGGGATACTATTGTAACCTTATAAGTAATCTAGGTCCACTGATTTCATACCATATGATTAATTTTCGCAGCACACTCTAGGAATTTTCGAAATCGTAAATTATGCAAAGCCTTATTGTATAGGCTCTTGACAAGAAAGGGTTGTAATTGGAAGCCTGGGAATGAGGAATTAGATACTTGCCATTGGATTATTTCACTAATTTGGGCCTCCCATTGAGCAATTGCTTCTTTCTTGTTCCTCAATTCTTCATATTCCTCCTCAATTTGCCTCCTTTCACTTTGGATACGATTCACAGATTCTGTTAACTGGTTTTCAGGAAAAATAAAATGCTATTTTAATAAGAAAAACATATGATGAAATAACACACTTCAGGACAAAGATTAATTTAATCACACAAGGGAATGCTAAAAAGATGATAAAAGTGATACCTTAAATATGCGACTTAAAACTAAAATATAATGTTAATAGAACTTTGAAGGATGTAATACAAATGTATTGCATTTATTGCTTAATTTTCTTAACAGTTAAATTATGTTGATTATTGCTAAGGCACCAAAAGGGTAAAAATCACTTTTGCAATTATATCATAAATAGTCAGGAGATATTGAGTAGATGAATTTTTTTCACAATTTATAAGTTAATGTTTTTGATAAGATTTTCAATTTTATACCAGTTTTCAAGTTGGCCATGCCATTGTGTTTTCATCCACTTTTCATTTGAACTTATAAGTAATGTAGTATTTTTGTCTGGTGGACACATCCTGAAGGAAGTAAACACCAATGCTTAGGAAATTTCAACACAAATGGCTCAATTTGTATCTTGAAATACAAATTTTTCATTTTGTAATTCCCTAGAACCATTCCATTATATTTTTATTAAAATGACCTTGTTCTTAACTAATGGAATCCCACTTCAAGAAAGACAACACAAGTGGATTTTGTACTACTAGAGTGATTAAGGGATGAATGAATCATAATAGGTTGACACCCCTATGCATGGCAAATGACTAAAATATTGACAAAAAGGAATAATATGTCTACAACAACAATAATAAAATATTTAGTCATTAATACAACTTTAAAAAAGAATTTTCAGTTGAAAGGATGATTGATAAAACATACTTTTGCTTAGATTAGAATGTTAGAGTGGAAGGAGGCCTTCGTTTGAAGCACCTGGCACTGAGACCCTCTTGGTTCATTGTGCTGACCCACGTATTATCTGTCTACCACATGCAGACAGGGGACAATAACTAAGTACTTGCTTACTTTTTGTCCTAGAATCTAAGGTTCCCAAAAAAATGTCATCTTGCCATCACAAATTTCCAAAAATGGAAATTTGTGATGGCAAGGCTCTGTAATAATTTGAAATTCGTAATTTTCAGTTTCTGTTGTACACATATTTGATGTGGATTTTAAATGTCTTTCCCCTTCACAAATTGGTAACAATTTTATGTTCTTAGCTCTCAAATAAGAAACCTTTTACGGTCAAAACCATCCTGAATACATGCACAACCCCAAGAATTTGCATTCCAACCCAGATAAGAATAAAACATGTAATCATTAAGATGTCCAGTCAAAGATTAAATTCAAAATGATACTGATATGAGATTGAGCTATTGGCTCATCTCCAACCCAAAAGGAATTTTCAATGTAACTAAATAAAGTACACTTGAATAAACAAATTGCATTTGAACTATTCTTTCTCAAATACATGCATATAAAAAATGTGTAACTGAACAATTACCGAATCCAGGTCTATCATAAGTTTCTTGTTTTCCTCCATAAGAAGTAATTTCTCACGATCATGGATGCGCTTCACTTCAGAGAGTGTCTCTTCACTTTCAGTAAACTGCTCTAGCCGTGTTTCTTCCAGCTTTTCACGGAGAACACCAACCTTTCAATAAAAAAAAGAAAAATACCAGGTTGCTACAAGTTTATACCACAAGGCATATGATGAGTGCACAAATAGTGATGAGTATCAATGAAAAAATACTGGTGAATTTTACAGTAATAATTTTCTTCACTCATAAGTGAAAACTAACCTCTCTCTCAAGAGCATCTCTTCTATTTTCAGCCTCCTGGAGTTGGTCTCGAAGAGTTGATAACTCTAAATTGAACCTTGACTGTTGCTGCGAAAGGTTTTCATTATATTGCACCTCGACCTTCTCCACTTCAGCTTTTAACCTGTGATAAAATAATTGGTACTATGAGAGTAAAGAATATGTTAAAAGGGTAAATAGAGTTTTCACAAAATTGCTAACAAATTCATAATTTCAAAAACAATTCAACAACAAAAGAACAATTATAACAAAATGACTGCAAAAAATTATTGCAGTAATTATGGTAGCTTACAGTGAAATACTGATATAATGAGCATGGCGTACAAGGTGAACCTGGAACAAGTAATTCTTGCTGCCTTATGATTTACATGTTAAGTACATTGGTAATAGTGAGGCCCACATATTGCATCAATGGTGGTCTTACAATATTAAGAGTGATTCAACAGATGCACAAAATTGGAAATTGTAAAACTTCATCCATATTTTATGGCCAAATAAACATTTTCCACCATCCCAGCCTGCCCATTCATAATTTATGAGCATATATGCTTTGCATGACTCATTTATTTTCCATGGGGCTCCACTATTTTAGTCAGACTGCAGCACAACTTAAACATTCTTAAACAAATTTTGAAAATTCTAGTTCTAAAAAGTTCAGCTGGAAGCATGTCAATGCCTGCGGCCTTCTTGTCTTTCATGGTCCTAACTGCATAGTCAAATTCATCATATAAAAATACTGTCGCCCAATTCATGTTGATCTATGAACCCCTCGTCTTTGATCATGTCATTCCCAATTGGGCCTCTGTCTACCCCTTACAGCTCTTCCAAATATCGTCTCCACATCTCAGCTATTTCTTGTTTGTAGACTATTGCATTGCACACTTTTAACAGGGCATTGCATATATTCTTCCTGAACCTTTTCAATGTTTTATAAGCTGTTTAAAAGTTGCAAGGCTTCATGAGGTCCTTCTTTGCATCTGTCTGGCAAGAATTTTTCTTTGGCCTTTCTTGCTTACCTATTTATTGCATCAAAATTTTTCTTATACTCCTGCCTGGCCTCTTCCACCATAACACTTTTCAATTTCCTTATTTGTTCAATCAGTGACACTAATTCATCAGTACTACTCATTATTTTTTATAACTTTTTACTTTCAAAGAATCTTATCTGCAGCATTTGTAATCCCCATTTTGACATCATCCCATTTACTTTCAACATCTATGCCTTCCTCAATAGCCACACTTTCATTTTTTTAACAGCAAATAATGTTTTTATATTTTCATTTTAAGTTTTTCAAGATTCCACTTTGTAAACTTCTTTGCCTTTTCCAACTTTTTAAACTTTAGTTACATTCACTCATATTAAGTTGTGGTCAGAATCTATACTGGGACTAGAGTAGCTCTGCAGACTTTAATTTTATTCCTAAATCTGCTTCTGAGTAGAAAGAGATCTATCTGATAATACTTATAATCACCAAGTACTCCCCATGTGTAACATCGTCTCAGATGATGTCATAACAATGTATAAGCCACTACAAGCTGGTTGCTGATGCAAAACCCTACAAGTCTGTTTCCACATTCATTTCTTGTCCAACCACTCCAATATCAGTTCCCTCTCCAATGACAGAAATCCAGCCACCTATTTCAAATAGATTAATAACACATTTGATTCATTTTATGGCATTATACAGTTTTTCATATGCCTCTTCCAACTGTTCTTCTTCCTGATTTGATGTGATCATATATGTCTGCATTATCACAGTCTCCGTAGGTTTGGTGTCTATTTGTACTAGTATCGATCTTCCACTGTATTGCACATACCACTTTTCTCTTCTTCCTGTCACCTTGGTCAGCACCACCGGAACACCTCCTTGGCCTGGTTTGTTTTCTATGGTTCTTGAGTGGATAATCCACAATCTTGACTTCAGAAATCAGTTGTTTGGCTACCTCATTTCACATATCTCTAAAATGCCTAGTTTTATCTTAGTCACCTAAATTTTCAGGTTTTCAAGTTTTCCACTTTGTAGTTATGTATGGACATTCCATGTTCCAATTCTGCTGTGGTATTCATAGGTTTTTTCACCGAAGCGAAATCTCTTGAAGTGTCCACTAGGAGATCCGACTGGAGGACTATTTTAGCTACAAATAGGTTTAATAGATCACCTATCAAATCCATCAACTGCTGTTGCCTGGCATGTCCTGTGGATGTGGTGGTTTTGCCTTGCCTTCCTCATCCTATACCCATGGCCTTATAAGGCTCATCCACCTTTAGGAGTGGCTTTCCACTCCGAGGGAAATATGGTGCCCTACTTTCTATGCACTCATCCACCCTCCGGGAAGGTTGTTGGCACTTGATATAAGGGGTCTCCTTATTCTGGGAGACAGTTGGGTCCTGCATCATTGGCAACTCTTCTAGCAAGTGTTTCCCCCTCTCTACCACTGGGAAGTGAACGTCAGGGTTCTCCCTTCATCAATTCTAAGACCAAAATTGCATTTCCTAGGATCTCCAATACTTCTAAAGACCTGTACATACCAACCTAAAGGTCATAGGAATGAACTAATGGGTGGTTCTAAAATCGTCATTGATAATAACAAGAACTCAATATAGTGAATAATATTTTAGGCATTTTCAATCCTCGTAAAATCATGATAACAGTTATTTTTTTCTTTCATGCATTTAATATTTACAGCTGCAGTCCCCCTGCCCATCTTGTTTTGGGAGGAAAGGTAAACAGTGAAGGATGAATGGTTAAATGCAGATAACCATTCATTTGTTAATGTTAAGATTCCCCATATGCCAACATGAAAATCAAAATTCATTTACTGTCTTCTTAATGCTACACCAAATGCCATAATCATGATTCTATTCTGCCTTAAAATTTGATAAAATATCACAAGGATAACAACAAAGCATGTCAATGTCGTCTCAAGTTTTCCCTCAACATCATGCCACTGACACATTTGGCAATTATTATTGATATTTAGACTTTACTACAACAAAAAAATAAGATTAAATTATTATTCAGCCTACTGTAGTTTGTTTTAGATGACTGAATGTACAAGGAATGCAAACAGTATTGAAAGAAAGTTCTATTTACACAAACTTATGCTCACATTTTTGGTAATTATCTTACAACATAGATCTAAAATGGTATTTGTATTGGAATCAAAACAATTTCTTGAAATTGTAATCTCAACTATTTGTGGCCTATATGAAGGGTAGAGGAAACAACCACACAAACTTCAGCAATATGCAATAAATAGCATGATGGATCAAAACATAACTACACTGTCAACAATGATAAGTAATAACCTTGAAATTTCCTGGGCAGCCTGACTTCCTGGGCCACCAATGCCCAATGCTCCGTCAATGCCAGCACCACTTCTTTGCCTCAGCCTCTGAGCCTCTTCCTCAGTTTGCCGACAATACTCTTCACTCCGTTCCCTCAACTTCCTCTCTTTGCCAGCTTCTGCCTAGTTATCAAAAAAACATAATTAACTGCTGCACATTGGAGTCTGAAGTGTTGTCCTGCTCCCAATGGCATTGAAGAATGAATCTAAGTAATACTACAGACCATTTTTCATTTAATAATAGCAAAATAAAGGAAAAACAAGTGATTTACCTGACTAATTAAATAATTTTCTTCTAACTTTATGATTTACTAACATAAAGATATGCAATTGCTTTCACACAGATGTTTTTTTATTCAAGTAAATCCTTTTAGTTGATTAAAGAAGCAAGTGGTAAATTTGGATTTATGGTGCTTCAATTGCTACAATAATTTCCCGATTTAACTCAAGTAACAAGATAATTCTCGGGCAAACAAAATATATTCTTGAAGCAGGATTTGAAACTGGGCTTGATTTGGTCATTTATGAAAGTGTTTCTGATCTAATCATTAATTCCAGTCACCCTTCCAAAACATTTTCATAGTTAATTACTTGCAGTTCCCATACCCCATCATCATGCACAAAAATCGAAAGAGATGGCTTGTATGAACGTAATACCATGAGTCACAAAACTGGCAGTGTTTTAAATTATTATATTAACTATATTTTATTGCATTCAATGCTCCAAATTTATGGATACATATTTATCAGAAAAACATTCCCTCTAGCTTGGACTTATATCACTAAGTACATTCTTTTCAAGTTCAGAGTGAACAAGTATTACTGATGTCCATCTGCTACCCTTTGCTTCCTCCATCCAAAAAGCAGGTATTTAAAAGACAAAAGGGAGCAGAGAAGGAAGCCTGCTGTCTGTCAAGTGTCATACAGTATTGTGAGATGGACTTTCAGAAGTCCCAACAATTCCAGCTCCTAACACTCACAATCTTGGCCCTTTCACCTCCCACAAAGCTAACAAATCAAGATCAACAACCTCTTCTACTCTCAAACATTCATCGACTTTTTCAACTATTTTGCAACTACAATTTTCAACTATATTTTTATTTTTTCAAGTAAACTTATATACAAGTTCTTACTAGAAGATGACAGTAGAGTATACAGACATCACTAACTCAGGTTATACTATTATGGAGACAAGTATTAGAAGACATTTCATCATGCAATTATATGCTAATGAGGTTAATGAGTAAATTATTTTGAACATTGCAAAAAAAACTTTTCCAGTCTATTAAATGCCATTAGCCACTAATATTGAAGTGGGAGGGAAGATAACCAGAGTGGATTGGAGGAGAGGTTATGTGTCTGGTTGGGACAAATGGATAATCCGCCCATTGAACAATGGGATACTGAATAATTATCTATCTACTGTAATTTCAGCAATAAGAGAGCATTATTACTAGTTTATGGAATTACATTGGGAAAGATTGTTCATTCATTGCAGTCCTCATTTCTGAGGTAAATAATTATGCATGTATATTGCAAAAATTATGAAATTAATATCTGTTCTTTAAAAAACCTTTACCTTTCTTAAAACTTAATCAAATACACTTATATCGAGTTAAAGGCTTTTAAAAAACTCTGGTTCAAATTTTGAGATTCTATTATGTCCAAGTCCAAAGAGTCAAGAATGTTTTGTTCATTCTGGGTATTGTTTTGGCAAAACAATTGTCATCAACTGTGAAACCACTAAAAGCAATTCACTCTGAGAGAGTTATTCATTGCTGGTTCTTCTGCCTTTGTGCTCTTTTACATCATCGTCTTCATTACTTTTATAAAATTATATTTTTTTTGCAAAATCAGAAGCACTTTCACAATCATCCATCCTCGCCAGAATTGACTTCATAAGACTCTTCCTGTATAGCAGGTTAGCCAGGTGGGTTTCTCCCAAATGATTTGATAGGTTCATTTCAATGGCATCAATTCATTGTGCCTCAAGAATTACAAAGCTTTTCTAAAGATGAGAAAATACAATCCCTCAGAGCTTTATATTATACTCATTTTTCAGATCACACATTACCTTACTTTATTATTTTAAAATTACTAAGTTAAAATAGCGTAGCATTAGGCATTGAAATCAAAACAAAAGAACTGGTATGAAATGATAAGGACCATCCATTACTATGTTTTCTATAACAACAAAGATTTATAACATATAATCAATTTGTCAGTAAACAAATCAAGATTTATGCAACTTTTGGATAAATTAAAGAAAGGGAGCATGATATTTCTTAATGCAATTCAGTTGCTACCTTTTCAAAACAGTGCCCTTTCATTTAGAATTTTATTTGGATTTAGAATTTGATGCATTGACTTTTAAAGGTATTTGACTTTGAGAGTACTCATGACTTTTGCAAATCAGCACTCTTGAAAGTACTCATGACTTGCTCAAAACTGAAAGGGATTGTTAGGTCGCAATGAGGCAGGAAGTGGAGAAGGCACAGTGAATTAAATAGGGGAGGGGAGCCAGTGGAATGCACATGAGGCAGGATGTGGAGAAGGCACAGTGAATTAAATAGGGGAGGGGAGCCAGTGGAATGCACATGCGCTTTGTAAAGGATCTTGAAGAATATGCCTACTTCCGTAGTATCATACAGCTTCCTTAGAAGTCAACTAGAGCTCTACTTTTCTCTCAAACATCCTTTCCAACTGGCCTAAAATTACCAAGGCAATGGCGCACATGACGTGACAATCACTAAGCTCCTTAAATGATATGTTAAGCATACCTTGCCTAATCACAAAACTCTTGAGAATATGTAAATATAGGTAGATTAGGTTCAGTCACTTCAATTATGTTAATTAGAGGTATTTACAATACAGTTATGCACCAAAATATCAATTGGTGCATCTGCTTGGATCAAATTTCTTTTCACTTATTAATTTTATAACATTTCCAGATAATAAAGCCAATTAGAGTTTAGATATTTCAAATGGATGAGTTATCATTTAATATTAATTTCCTACTACTTAAGTAATTATTAATGAAATTTATATACATATTTTAATTTAATTGATACATTTATGATTTGTAAATATTTAAAATTAATTTATATACAAGCTTTTTGAATTGAAGGGTGCCAAGAATCAAACTTCTAATTCATTACCTGGGAAATCTTATAGGTAGCAGCCCATCAAATTCTTGGTTCAGAAAGGAAAAAAAATACTCAAGGAAGAAAAATTCTTTGGTCAGATACATATTTTATGAGAAATCACAGATTATAGTGCACAAGCCCAACAGCACAGTAGTTAAAAACAACTTAGAATGCATTTAATTTTTTTTATAACTTCACAAGTTGCAATGGCAATCTCTTACCATGAGATATGGGATGCAGATAGGAGTAAATTCACCAAGATCAAGTGTCATAAAATTGAATCCCTTTTTAAAAAGGCACCATATCACCAAGTTAACACCATGGTGATTATCAATTTGAACATTAACTTGCACTAATGTGAATGACTACAAACAATGTGCTATTAAAGTATTTCTCACATACTATTGCTTAAGAACACACAATGGATTCATCACTAGCAGTGAAATACTATACTACTAGTAGAAAATAATTTTTCTATTCCACAAGGTCCTCATTATCTAAAGCACCACTCATGCATGCATGCTACAATATAAGGCACAACTGTATTGAAGTTGGATAATTACTTGTGCTTCATCCACCCTGGCTTCAAGCTCCCTCCTGAGCTTTTCTGCCCTCCTCAAATCTTGCCTAAGGCTATCAACCTTCTTCATAGCAACTTCTAGTTCTTCTTCTCTGTCTCTTACTTGCCTTGATAGCTTCTGCTTTTGTTGCCTCAGCTCTGATAATCTGAAGAAAGAATATGAGAAAAAAATCATAAATTTAATAGACAAAGCAAAATATAACAAATATTTATTATCAAATAAATTTACCATTATCCTTTCCCAATATTTATATTGCATCACATATATGCACATGCAATTATACATTTATCATTTTCTTTACAAATGTTCGTCTCTATCCACATACTTATGAATGACAGAAGCACAAACATTCTGGTCCTGCAAATACATAATAAGCCTGACCAGAGGTGCCAAGTGAACTTTCATTTTTTAAATATCATTTATATCTAGCCATTGTGAAAATTCTCTTCAACAAGTTGACCCTTTAAAAAGTACTCCATATTTTAGTAAAGGTGAAAAAGATGCTTAGATTTTATCTATGGCATCAATAAACCACTTTTATTTATTGGTTTAACAGCAATTAAGGATTTAAAACTGTTCAATTCTTATGGAAGACTATTAAAAATAGACAGATATAGATATAAAACCATGATATTGAGCAATTAAAGCAATTCAAGGTTTTAGAAATTTAGAAATAAAATAAAAATGACCATAATATTCTTTTCTATTTTTAAAGTTTGTTTATTTCAAACCCAAATATTTTGAAGCCCAATTATTATGGTCCCTAGAATTTAAAAATAATGTGGTTTTACTGTAACACCCAGTACTGGAAAACATCTGTATTTGCCATCAATTATATATTTTGATAATTGGAAAAAATAGGATTAAATATTTTTCAGTTGTACTGGGTGCATGGGAATTTTGCCACATGATAATACCAGCTATTTACTCAATAAACAGATAATCTTCCCTGAATCATGGCATCTTCCCAGAGTTCATGGCTGAATTGTTTTTCTAGTAGAGCAAAATGTTGAGAAGACAGTGACAAGAATAATGGTATTCTGAAGCTATTATTTAACACTAGAAAACAAATTCCACACCTACCTATCAGTGACCTCCGTGTATTCAGTCATTGCCAGTTTTCTTTGGCTTAGGGCATCCTTTAATTCCTTGTCCTGAAGCTTTAATTTATCTTGAACATCAAGTTTTTCCTTCATAATAAAAGAAAAAACACACATTCAATGTTGATGTTGCATCTTATCACAGCACTAGGAAGTACAAAAATATCCTAGAGAACAAAATAATTGAGTAACAATAAAAAATACCTTTTGGGCTTCCTCCTTTTCTTGTTTCAACATCCTAACCAATTTTTCCAGCTCTTTCACTTTCATTGCACTCTCTGACTCATTGCTCATTATTTCCCTCTTGAATTCAGCCGACTGCTGGCTTTCAAGGCCCTTCAACTGTGTTTCAAGTTCTGAAACGTTTCCCATAAAATAAAATGCATTAAAATTTACCATCGAACACTGGAAATAACTATATCACTGAAAATAAAAATTTAAATATGTTAACTAACACTGCAAGATGGTGTCTAAAATCGTTTATACTCAAGTACTACTTGGTATTTTTCACATTCTACCAGCAAGGGGCTGGCAGCCAGAGGGTTAAACGTGCAAATTGCCGCCAAGTCGACTCTTATCATCACCCTCAATTTATAAATTATCATCATGAAACTATTTTAAATTGCATAAATTCATTAGCATAAAAAGGTTGGGAGAAAATATCCCTTACAAGTGTTCAAAGCAAAGGCGCACCACTTGACATCAATTCATTGCAATGACATATCAAACCATTCCTATAATGACAGTAAGTTTATATTTTATTTAACATACTTTAGTGTAAGCACAACAGTTCTTCATTTATGATCTTCAAAAGTTGAAAAAACATGCATCTTGCTTTTTTTTGCCACTTTTCTTTGATTTCTCTTGTTGAAAAAAATAAAGCAAGCATCATAACTCTTTACAGCTATTTTTTTATTTGAAGCATTTAAAATATGAGTAATATTCTGTTCTACAACAAATTTGACCAGAGTAACAACCTTTCAAAATCCCGAGTAAGAAAATTCCATATTCTTTTCATAAATATTAGTTTTTATCAAGGTGAAATTAAGGGGCATAAAAAGGTGTTCGAATCTAGAGAAAATAATGAATACACGCAACCTGGAGATGAAGACAATAATCACACGGCAGAATAGATGTAATGTCAATATAAAACTTGAGAAATCAAAAACTATAAAATAGGAAATTTATTTTTTAGGAAGCAGGATCACTAGCAGTAAAAAAACAAGGAGGGCAAATCACATAGAACTAACTAAAAAGGATTTCTGAAAAAAGAGATCTTCTAACAGCACAAAACAAGCTTAAGTGACTAAAAAAATTCATCAAAAATATCTCCTTCAAAAGTGTTAGATATGGATGCTGACAGCAACTAAGAAAAGATTGGAATTCATCAAAATGAAGTTCCACAGTAAAATAATAAAGATTAAATCCATAAATTGAACACTAAATTACATGTTCCATGAAGAATAATAAAGAAAGGAGTCAATAGAAAAAAGAAAAGTAAAAAGGATAAACTCACAAGACATTTCAAAGCATGATAATTCGATGAATACAATTGCAGAGGGAAAAGTGAAAGGTTACAGAGGACTGGATGAGATATATGACGTCATAACAATTGTGACCAAATGGAGAGACATAGGGCTAGATTTTGATAGTAGAATAAAATAGATGCATAAATCAAATCAATCAGAAGATTAATGACAGTATTTATTTTGGGCAATGTAATTACTTATTCTATACTTTTGGAAATCGTATTTTGAAAACTAATATGAGGTAAAATTATAAAATACATTCTATAGAACTCTATGGCATTACCTAGGTTAAGATAAGAATAATAAATCAAAATCTTTTCCCTAATACTTCATACATAGTATTGGAAAAACCAAGATGAATGATCCAGTACTACTATGAATATATAACCACCATCGACTGAACAGACTCCTCCAGCAGCCAATATAAATACATTTGTTTCACAAAATTACAATTGCGCTTGAACTGGATGAACTCAATTAGTTGAAAATGAATTTTGTTCAATATTAATTTACTGCAAGCATACTTACAAATAAGTAATACACCAGAATTAACAATTGATAATTTAAATACATGCAAATTAAATTTTTAATGCAAGACATGAAAATTCTTCACATGAGTAAACTAAAATTGGAATTAGTGCAAACTACAAAAAAAAATATTATGGAAAAATGTTTAAATTAACAATTCTATCAAATTATGTACTTGACTTGATATTGATTTCCTGCATGCAGTGATTTAATGCTATAGAGAAATGGCATGCCTGTTTAACAGTCATTTGGCTAATTTGCAAACATAATATTCATATAATTACTATGTGCATACAAGACAATATGTTTTTGCATAAGGCATCACAATGATTCATGAAAATTTACAAATGAAGCTCAAAAAAATCTGAAATTTACATGACTTAGGCAAAATTTTTAAATATTTTGGGATGTGGACTTGAAGGAGTGTCTTCTTGTATTATTTTCAATAGTACCCAAGAATAGTTAAGTGTGCATATTATCTGTTTACACAACATTACAATGTGCAAGTATGTTCATACTATAAAGAGTGCAAACAGCTGTAATATTATTAAGTATTGATGTTAGCCATCCACTTGAAATTCATGACAGATAATATTTGTCTATATTTTCATTTACTAACCACTATTCCTCTTAGTTAACATATTTATTTCATCCTGCAATCTCCTCATTCCATTGCCTTCTGATGTTGGTGAAATTTTCCTTCCTTCATCAGCAGTTGTCCCATTTAATTCTAGAAGAAGAGATATGTAACATCTAGAGCCACCTGAACTAAAGCGTCATTCATGTAGCGTTTATCTAGGACATTCACAAAACTTTAAAATTATTTGTAAGCTCATAATACCTGCTATCTTCTTAGAAAGATGTTGATTTTCCTCTTCCAATTGCTTCAAGCGCTTCTCTGCAGCTGAATTGTTAGCATTTGTCTGATTTCCTGGTAATGATCCAAGGTCAGATATAGTACTGAAAAAATAATTTGAAAGAATCAAAGAAGGAAGACTTCAACATTCAGATTATTTTTTTAAATTATACATGTTTCACATATTCCCAAGAATGTAGGATGCTGAGTAGATAGATATTTTGCAATCTGATTATTCGACTTACAGTACCAAAGTGTGTTTGTCACATTCTATCAGCATAAATTGCCAAAAATGTTAACTGGTTCACAATGAAACAAATTTAAAAAAGTTCAATTTGAGCAACTATAAAATGTTCCTCATATATTTGAATGAATCTCACTGAGAACTTTAAACGATACCAAGCATAGTTGTTTCAGTGAAGCATGACAGCACACTCAGATATATTGCATCCACCAACCACTAAGAGGGAGGGGCATCGCACATACAATGTATTGCATAGTATGCTAATTGAACATCATGCTGATTACAAATAAGTAGAGCCGTGAAAAACCCAGTCCAGGTATTTTTCTGTGTTCCATAGAATTTTTTGTTTTTATTTTTGGCTGTGGATTTTAAGTTTCAATCATTTTTTAGGAGGTCTATTGGTTCTTGTGGTTGTTTTGTACGTCATTAAAAACTGCATTGGAAGCTTTTGGATTCGAGCGTTTAAAAAAAGTGGAGTGCAAAGTGGAGCCCGAAACAGTTTCTTTCGAGCGTTTAAGTCAAAACATTATTGGAAGGGAGAAGGAAGATATGTTATTGATTATTGGCAATACTTTGTCTGTTGTTAAATGGGTTATTACAACAACCCTGCAAGTATGCAAACAATTACTGCATAACATGTAGTTTTTACTATTTAAAAATTTTAGTTAGGGCCTATATTTTTCAGGCAGTCAACCAAAAACCACTCTGTACTATCTGCATCATTAGATTTAGTTCTACATCTAAAGAATGTTTTCTCTAACCTCTATACACTAATTTAGAATCAAAGATGTTAAATAATTTCCTGATGGAATCATATATGTGATAAGTTGCACATTGGCCATCCATATTGCCATTTTTTTATATGTATCGCCTCCATATTTAAATAATATTCATGGATTCAAGCCTTTCTAGGAAGTAAGGCTGCACCTAATATCTGTAGGATGCATTCTTTTAATGGGATTTTGTCACATAGGTTGGCTTTGTAGACTAGAGTTTCACCCTGACCTGGAGCATCTCAGGCAGAAGTGCATTGTCATTAAATTTTACATGACATATACTGGAAAGGATGGTTGGGCCCAAATACTCTTAAACCTAGAGACAACTCCAGGATGGAGTGAAACTGTTGTCTACGAAGCTGACCTATTTAATAAAATATCTGAAGAAGAATAAACCCCTCAACACAACCCCAGTAATTTTCCTGGTGTGTACTTCCTGCATGCGGTTATTTTATAAATGTGGATCCCTATCATGGCTTCAACAAGTAGAAAAAGATTACAATTTCCAAGTGACGAGGAAATAACT
>LYUA01002792.1:117013-134782 GCA_002093875.1 Calopteryx splendens
CTTCATGAAATCGAGTTTTGTCCGGCCAACCGGGTCTTTCCGACCACTGTGAGAGGGTGCCAAGAGGCGTCACCCGGAATCGAACCAGGGCCCTCTGGTTAGTAGCTCAGCACTCTACCCATTGGTCTACCGAGCCCCTTGGCAGTTTAAGGGTTAAATAAAAGATTAACTTCAGGATTACAAGTTAAACCACAATCTGATCTCAAAGCATTAATAGAATTGTATTTGAAGACTTCCAAAGCAAAAGAAATGCAAGGAAGTATTACTAATTAAATGCAAAAAATAATTTTTAACTAAATGTACATGTAAAACTATGGACAAAAAATATATTTTAGCCATTGAAATGTTTGCTTAATACATGACTAAACAAAATAAAAAGACTCTCACCCTTAATATTTCAGGTGAAATGTAATCCGGTGTTCCAACAGCCACATTACTTTGTACTGTTCCATCCTCATGGAGGCGAAGACAGGACCCAAAGTCTGCCAAACGAATGTGACCATTCGCATCCAAAAGGACATTGTCTGGCTTGATATCCCTATGCACATAGCGCAGATCATGAATTGAACCAATTGCCAGAACCATTTCAGCGATATAGAAACGAGCCATATCTTCTGGTAAACGATCTTCAAACTTGGATAGCAGGGTGAGAAGGTCCCCTCCACAGTAGTAATCCATCACAAGATACTGAAAGATAACATATTATAGTAAGAACACCTCAATCGTCTCTGGGACAAACGGGAAGCTCTTAAAGCTATATGAGGATTAATCAAAGAAAAATGAGTACAACATACAAGAACCTAATTTTTTCCAGTTGTACCATAAAATTCTTACTTTGTATTATATTTTAATACCTAATAAAAAGCCAATACATTAGCTATACAGATTGAATCAAAATCATTACATTAAGCCTCATTGGAATAAGTTGTGCAGCATTTGCACACAAAGTTGATTTCTACTGAATTCAAAAGAGCCTCAAAATGGCAGCCCATCCAGTGGCTCACAACTCTTGTTGTACCTGCAAGCATTTCCATATAAGTTAACTAGAATAAGTGGATCTTACACATTGTTCTATGAACTGCAATTTTAAAGAAATTCTAAATATGCTAGGAAAATCTAAAAGAGGAAATAAGATCGAATCAAGTGTCCTATCTAAAATAAGAAATTAGAACATTGACGGAAAGTGCCACCTCTTGCTTTTTCCACCATAAATTAACCTCTCTCTGCTGTGTGTGTACCCCAAGTCCCTTTAAATGTTTCTGCGTACCCGAAACGTCCCTCTGAGTTTCGCTGTGACTTCCCTACAGTCACAGCAGTCGCCTTTGTTCCAGAGCAAGTCTGTTGAGATGGCTAGGTCCTCCAGACGTGTCTCAATGAGCCCTTCAGTGACTCATTTCTCATCAAAGATAAACAGGTCAGAGATAACGAACTTTGGAGAGAGGAAGTTGATACCTCAGCACAATATGTCCCTCAAGCAGAAGGAATCTTCCCTTAGTCCAAATGAAGGCCAACAGATAGGATGTCGATGAAAAGAAGCAGACAACTATATGCCTAATTGGTTTAATGTTAACAACAAATAAAAATAGATCCTGTGTGATATTTTTTTCTTGCTGGTTCTGCAGTTACCGAAGCATCTCATACACAGTCACCAGAGAGCTATGAAAGTGTTCATTGCTTCATGTGAAGTGGAAAAAATAGTTTTTGAATTCCCGCTATAAATGGGTTCTAAACTTAAACAGTCGGAGATAGAAATTGAAGGAGAGTTGATAGCCGATAATGAAATGGATTCTTATGAAGATCCAAGTGCTGTTGTGGAGAGTGAGGGCTACAATTCTCTAGGGGAAACTCCAGGAGAGGTATCCATTGATAATCCGTCTTGGGGATCTCCAGGGGATCAGGAACGTGCTAGTGTTTCTAAAGTGTTTACTGCCCATAGAAAAGGAGTGAATTTTGACAAAGATAAAAATATCAGCAGTGAGCCAACCCCTTTGTCTGTTTTTTACTATATTTTGCAAAGTTGTCCTACTATTGGTGGAACAAAAAAATCTATATTATCAGCAAAGTTACAGTGATGTAGATGAAGGCTCTTCACCTTAACCTGATGTGAGTCTACATGAGATGTATTTGTTCTTGCCGATTATTTTACAAATGGAGCACTGCACTAGAGACACTAGAAAGGGATAAATTGTCTTTGCCATCTTTATTTATTAACTTTATTTTTAGCATACACTTGAATAACCGGTAAAAGTATTTTGGATAAAAATCTTTTTACTTGAAATTTGGACTGATGTTTCGATTAGTTTTTCAATGAAATAAGGATTTGTGAATACACCTTCAAATGTTTAACTTTGCCATTTTTCTGTCATTGCATAAGAGTTTGAATAAATTAAATATTTAACCTTTTAATACTGTCGTCAATTTTTATTCTAAATTAAATTTTTTCCCTAAAGGAGTTCTGTGAAAAAGGGGGTTATCTTAGATTCATGGAAATAAATAAAATTCATGCAGTAAGTTTTATAATGCACTACAAACAATCTCCTGCATGAGCTATTTCAACCACTATTTTGCTTATTCATGTTCCTATACTGGGATTTAAGGTATTTTTTTTATTACTGTGTTAAATGAATTTCAAAGTTTAGTCTTTGAGCAAACATTTGTGAGTCATAGAAATATTTGCCTGCATTTAACACTCCTTAAAAGCACACAATTGAAGCCGAATGAGAGGGCAAGACCAATTTCCTTATCAGTGGTGGTGGAGGGGACATCACTATCAAACCTCTCCAGTCCTGAAAACTTATTTGGAACATCCAAACCAATAAAGTTTACTAACCACTACATGTGGGTGTCATATGGGTAAGGATACCACAAAGTCTAGAAAATATTTAAATGATATTTTGATGCTGGAAATAGGACTATTAAAAAAAGAGCAGTGCTACTGCATGATAATTTAACAACTTCCAAATCATACGCTTACAAATTACTACTCTCTGTATTCATACAGTGAAACATATTGTTATAGCCATATGTTGGTTTGAAGATACAAAACTAACTCTGAATGACAAAAAAACAAACTATATTACATTTAAGAAGAAGCATGATGTGCCTCCAATACATGTTCATATTTAACACAAAAAGTTTCAACAAGCAGGCTCAAATAACTTCCTGGGTCTTTGCACTGACCATTGTTTAAATTGGAATGAGCACATGATATTATGTTAAAAAACTTGCCAAATGCGGTTGTGTGCTCCAAAATCTGTGATAAACAATTTATATAGGAAATTTTCATCCAAAACATGCTATAGTTAGCAATATTCAGGGGATCATCCTCCCCTCACTAAAGTTTTCATCACACAAAAACAGATTATATGAATCATGGCAAAAGTCACTAGCAGGGAATCCTGCAAGCCCCTCTTTAAACAATATGAAATTTTAATCATACCTTATTTACATATTTTCATTTACCTGTGTTTACTAAAGAATATCTTTATCTAACAACAAAAAATGCAAACATACATAAATATGATAAGAGACAAAAGCTAAATATTCATACTTCATGCCGCTGAACTGTCTTATATAATTAAAGGAGCCATACTCGTAATGCTTTCGCTGCCAGCCCCTTGCAGGGAAACTGTGCGAAAACTGCCAAGTCCATGCCATGAAGTTAGGAATAAATATTAAGTACTTAATCTTAATTAATTAATTTTGTATTTTGTCAATTTTGACAATATTTTTAGGTAACTTGTCTATTTTGCATATTGCCTATCATTTATTATATCATTTTATAGTTTATTTACTATTTTAACAGTTAGGCGCATTACTGCAAGTAAATACAGTGGGCCGATATATCGGCCCACTGGCAGTAAAAGGGTTAATTATACAAAAATAAAATCACCTCCATAAATTTATCAAAAATGCCAGATCACAGGTAACTTTCGAAGCACAGTGAAAACTGTTTCTGCTGACAAAAAGTTACTTTAGTACAGATAAATTCTCAAATGACAAAACAAAAGGTTTTAACTGACCTAAATGTACATATGTGAGTTATTATCTTGTACCTATAATGTAATTGACACCCTGGTGTCATACTGTCTTTTCATGACTTTTCCTATATTTTATTCATATAAAATAATAGGACCAATAAAGTATTCTTATTGTGCCCCATGAATATAGATTTTCCTACCATTTACTACATTTTTTAATTACCCTACAATGCATGTGCCATCTCAATGCAATTCATCCTGCTATTTACAATTCCCCAATATTGCGAAAAGGAAAATGTCAGATATTTTATTTTTGGCAACTGGGAATGATATTGTGATTTTAAAAAAACTCAAAAACTGAATAAGAACAAATCATCTACATGATTATCATAGACAATCTATTGCAAGCCCATTCACAATTATATCAAGACCTAATGAGGAAAAAAGTGAAATAATGTCCTACCACAACTCATGTTGGCTAGATTTCCTGAGTCAATGATTTTGTTGTTTTTACCAAATTTTAAATACCAGTCACATAACAGGTTTTTTCTCATTCCATATACATTGAACTATTGACAGCAGATTATCCATAGAGGTGTTTTCCCCTAGAATTAGTTAAAATCCCTAGATTAATTTAGTTAAAATCCACTAAAAAATGTTTCAACTATGATTGTTAAAATTGCATAATATCAACCCACAGGTCTAAATTCAAATTTTCACATGTACTCTTCTTTGGCCAGTGAAACATCTAGTAATTCTAAAAATTCCACTTTTGCTATAAGTTTTTTCTCTTCTGTTGAAAATCTGTGAAGTAAAATCAATCTTACAAGTAGTGGGAAAACAGCTGTTCCCAAGAAAAAAATGTTTGAACAAGTTTCATGGGCTATTTAAGGTGAGAGTAGCTGTGTTTTCAATGACAAAAATATTATCCTACAATTTCATGTAATTGACGCATCATGAACTTTTCAATATGTGTGTTAATGCCGGAAATCTTGTCATAATATCAATTTGAAGCCGATACTGATATTTGTGGTCAGCACATCAAGCTTACTGTAAGGGCGTCCTTCATAAAATATCTTGAAAATTATGACATCATGACTAAAACCTATTTTAAATTTTGCTGATTGCCACAGTCACTGACCTTGACAGGACCCGTGCTCCATCGGATTAAAGGTTCCTTATGCCATTTGTACACTGGATGATAGTATGAATGTTATTAATGCACCAAAGGTATACTATTTACTCGTGCATCACCTTAATAATTCCATTAACAATATTACTATCAAACACAAAACCAAGTTGAGAATAATGATTTTTTAAATTCAATTTTGTCCCTAATGATACTGTTAATCACAGCTGTTTGGTTGTCATAAGAGGATTTCTTTTCATTTGTTTGGTAGTGTTGAACCTTACCACTTCTTGGTGGTGCCACTGGCTAGTTTTTGTGAATGACCAAGTGGGTGTGTGCGGTATTGAGAGAGGGTGTATTCTTCTGATCACTGATGAGAATGGTTGTGTGCTCATGTTCACTTGTCGGGAGTGTCTGTCTGTGACAAAGGCAGTTCAAAAAACTGCACCATGCATCCCTCAGCACCAAGGAGGAGCTAGGATGACAGTCAGTGAATGGCATTTATGAATTAATTGGTAATAACCTTATTGCCAGTTAGAAAGCAAGCACGCAATTTTCGCCAAGGAGCCATATAGCAGTCCGAGTATCCTTCTCAAAAAGAAGCAAGAGACTTAGGAATGTGCTTCAACTTTCAAGAAATAAATGCTCACATTGTAAAAGATAAATTCTTTTTGCCCCAAACAGAGAACTTGTTTGGACTAGGTGAGAAGTTTTTGCATCAATATGGCTTCCATCAGATCCCAATTCATCTACACTTAAGGTAGGATGCCCATGGGTTTTTAGGAAGATCAAGATAGCCCTCAATACTACAATGTAGAAAGTAATAAATGCCAGTCTGTCTCAGGTGTTGACTGGTACTGAAGGAATGATGTTGGTTATTTATGCAGGATTAGATGACCAACCACAAGAGCTAATGCTAAATATGATGGCTTACAGATTCTGCGAAGCATAGGGATGGCATCAGCAAACTCCCATGCTTTGTTTTTGAAGTATTGCATTTACTTTGAAGAATGGGGACAGAATCCTCTCATGATTTGTTTTATTTCCAAGAGTAACCTGTACTTTGAAACGGAGTAATATATTCTCATAATTTCCTCTACGGATTATATGCTAATGGAAGCTTGGGGATAATACTATGATTTGTTTTGATTGATAAGAATAATATAAACCCTGAATATTGGGGTGGGTATACCCCCAAGATGCGTTTTGTTAGGGCAGATGCATTGAATCCTTGAGTTACCACACACTAACGAAATAGCTGATGTACATCATCAGCATATCCTGTTTGTTTTTTGGCTAAAAACATCCAGCAAAGAGGTGTGTAAGGTATTGATTACTAATATTACATTATTCTTGTTGTGTAAAATTTGACATAAAATTGTTGTCATAATGGACCTCTAGTTAATTAATTTGAACTAATATTGGCCATTGAAACCTGTTCTCTATTGATAAAATTGTTGCTTAAATGCTTGTTCTAACAGAAAGCAGAGGATGTTCCTAAAAAGAAATGTCAGAATGCCCCTGTAATAGATAAGTTGTCTACAAAGTGACAGCAAGGGGGAGAGGTTCATAATGCTCCTTTAGGTTAGACAAAGACTTTGATGTGGTAAAATTTTGCCATAAGAATGCACAATCAAGGGGTTATGCTAACTTTAATGGTGATGATTTGCAATTGTATATGCCAAGGTCTGGAGATGAGCATGGACTTCTGCGTGTACATTTTTCTAAGAACACAGAAGCTAACTGGAACCAAGTGGTTTTTACTTACTCTTATTGATGTTATCCTATCACTGAGAATAATAACAAACAATTTGAGTTTATCAACTGTAAATAGTTACTTTAGGGGTGATATATTCTGCCAATCAGTCTATCAGCATTAAGGATGACCATAATGTACCTTTTTGATAGCTATATGCTCCTGTCCAAACATGTAGCTGACAAGCCAGGGCCAATGTGCCCTCAGCACCCTTACTATCAACAAGCTGTAATCCTTGCTCATCTAATTGCAATCCATATGCCTACACACAGCTAAGGAATTTGCAGCTACTAGCCTCAAATAGATGCAAAGAGAGAGAGTACTGAAAAACTCTATAAGTTAAAGATAATAGTTCCCCACTCTTAAATTCATAAGGGTCCTCACTTGTTCATTGATATTATAAATTGAGGAATTTTGAATGGTGCTGATTTCCACTGAAACAGCTTTCAACATGCAAAGCTTCATGTAAATTCATTTTCATAGAGATGCCCTCATACCTGTACACTATGATTTCAAAGCACAATATTACAATACAAATATTCAATCATGCCAGCATATCATTGGAACAGAATTTGGTATGAAATTGTGCTCCTCTTGACCACACATGAAAAGACTTCCTTCAATAAAACTATTATTACCAGATTTGACTCATCTTGAAAGGCGTAATGGAGATTAGTTATCCAACGCCTGTCTCCATAGACAAGTACATCTCGTTCTTCCTGGAAGCATGCTGTCTCAGCCCTTTTCAGCATTTCCCATTTGTTGAGGATTTTCATCGCATAAACCCTCTCATCTTCTTTCGTTCCCCCTCTCATTCGAACAACACAAACCTCCCCAAACGCCCCCCTCCCAATCACCTTCACTATCTCAAAGTCATCACGTATCAATCGAAGGCTCTTCACGGAGGAAACCACTGGCTTGACTGTTTGGTAAGAAAAGAAAAAGAAGCATGAGATTTCAGTGAGGAATGCAACATGCTATATTAACTTGAAACTCCTGCATGAAATTGTGGGTGAAATAGATATAAATACATTGCTTACACTATTGAAACTAACAAAAGTATGAGGAAAAGATAGTCTTATAGAAATTCTAACGCCATTGCAGTTTACAGGAAAAGTATGTTGCTATAGAATACTGCCTGTTTAAAAATTAGATTATCTTTGTAACACTTGGCTTAAAATTTAACAATCTCTAAAATGCTGATGTAAATACCAAACTTTAACATTGCTATTTCTTGAAGGATATGGAACCAAAAATTAATTTTTAATCATGATTACTTACATGAACAAGCCAATAGGAATACCCAATATCCCCATTTTGCCTCTTAGAACCTAAAATCAAATCCAAAACCTCAGGAAAAAAATAACCACGAGACCATCTGGAACAGCAAACTATAAATTTCTGAAGAGGGCAACTACAATTTCACATGGCAATTATAATATCATGCATACTCTTTACTGCAGCCAAATTTATGAATACATTATTTTATCAATACACAAATATTTATCAATGATTATTATTAGAATTTGTATCAACCTTCAAAATGTGTACGCTTTTTCTTACACAACGCAGCATTGCTCATATTCCCAAAGTATACATAGGATTTGAAATAGAAACGATAAATTACACATGAGCAAATGGTATAATGTGAATAAGACATGTATTAATCTTAAACATTTTTTATTTAAACAGGATGTTAATAGAGGAGAGTTTGACGTTAAGTAGGTTCACCAGTGTAAAACATTCATGCTATGAAACCACCAAGTTTGTGTTGGAAAAGACACGAATAAGAAAACCGAGTCAGTATCACCTAAAAATAAAATACTACAAACACTCACCAAATTCAATGAAATCCGACACTGTCTTCTCACGTCGAAGCGAGGAATTACAACACTCATCATAAAGAACAATAAGCACATCTAACAGTGTTTCCAAACTCAAGCACAGCCCTCTACCTAAAACTGGGCCTCCAAGAAATAGGGATTCTAAATTCCTGAGACGCTCTTCAGCGTTGGCTGCTGTACCACCACTCCCTACCACACCCCCTTTGCAGACAGTAATGTCAGACATGATCACAGAGAGAATAAGCAGGCAGCACCAGAAGCAGCTGCTGATGCAGCAACAACTGCCTCATCACCAAAGTATTGCATCTCACTGTAAGGCCAGTAGCGTTGGGAATAGATTACATGTTTTGTTTCCTCTGCTCATTGTGAAAAAAATTAACCTGTGAACGAATAAAAGGAAATAAATTTGTTAACAGCTCCCCTTACTTTTAATACATTCTCTTGCATTTATGATATTCTAATCATCCATTATACTATTCGGTGCTGAAACTCAAAAGAAAAATAATCGTAAAGAAAACAACATCACCCATTCATCCTTTATATACATATAGTATAGGAGGTCATTTATCAATGGACAAAATTGTTAAGAAGCGTAATTTTCTTTCGAGCAAACATGATGATACCCCAAATGCGCAATCACCTTATGATTGACAGATGAGGGCATTAAGTATCTTATGTTACACTTCAACTAGGAATGAATGGGTCATTACTGCAATTAGTCACGAAAACTAAATTCTATTTTGCAAATATTGGAAGAAAATAATGACTCGGATAAACGATATGAAAATAACTTAAGCCTATGCAGTCAATCTTAATAAGTTGTTTAAATTCCAATGCCTCACCGAATTTCTCGGCTTCTACTTGTGCTTTCGGTGCTTGACTACATTTCAGCAATAGACACAACAAACAAGCAGACTTACTAACAAAAATATGGCTGCCACACCTAGCCGACAAGAGGAATCTCGGGGTGGGGGTACATATGCTGGATTGCCAATTAAATTTTAACAGAGTGCGTTTACTGTCGACATATATCAATTCCCAAGCTATTGTTATATTACATTCGGCTTGAGGTAATTTAACACAATATTTTATTCATAAACTGAAATATACTAAGCGCTACATGCAAACAGGTTCAGCCCCGCAGACGCTTTTTCAAAGAGGCAGAAGGCACGGATCTTCGAAATAAACCTTAAAAACGCTTAATGAAAAGCCAATGAAGTTTTGAGTCACCATCGGCTTCGTTTAACAGCGTTAAAACCAGTCAATTAACTCACTCACCATGCATTAAGACAGGTAGCTGAATTCCGAGGTAACATCGGCAACATTGCGTTTACAATGACTTCCAACCCGGATACCAGAGATACTTGTTAGTCAAAACAAGTGTTTAAAATTTGACGATAGAGATATATTTCGTGAATAAAATTTTTAACCCATGAAAATGTTATTAATTCTAAAATTTTCTCCTGTGTATAGTAATTATTAAGCATATAAACGTTACCAAAAGCACATTCGTAATGCTTTTAATTGCGCTTTTATTTTGATGACAGCGTCATATTGTTCATGTTGATAGAATTGTGTAGGTGAATGAATATTTTTAGTTTTTTTGATGTATGTATTCTAATTTAATTCGTTTACGAAGTTCGTCAATTTTGTGTATGTACGTGGACACTGGGAATATAAAGGCAAGTGATCATATTTTGGTGATATCTTTCGTCCGCCAACTCAGAATTTGGCTGAAAGATTTTGGCTTAATATCTAACAGGTTCTACCCTAAAAATCAACTCATTTTGCCCAAACTATTAAAATGTTTGTAATATCGTGCTTTTAATTTAGTTTCATTGTGTGAGTTAAAGACATAAAAACGAATTATAAACGATTGTACGTAATAATATGGAATTATAAATGTCATTGACAATCGACAATATCGTGCCTTTTATTCATTGTGGAATGTTGTTGTATTTAGCTACTAATTTTAGTTTTTTACTCTTCATGTGCTGTGGCTGATCTAAAATTTTTAATTTTGTTGCAGAAATCATGCGGTGGTCATTTGTGTCGTATGTTCCATCAAGCATTTTGGCTGGTCGGTGGCTTTCCTAAGTCGTCACGGGTGGATTTTCATAACGAAATGGATTATTAGTCATCGTATGTGCTCCGAAATAAAGTGTACATGGTTTTTGCTGTGAAAGAATCATCTTTTCCGCCTATTATGGGAGAACCCGTGAGGAAGAAGGCAAGAATAGAAACAGAAGGAGACGAAGAGGGTAAGGGTTGGGGTGAAGATAAGCTTACTTTAACAGAATTTCAGACACACCTTCTCACACACTGCCTTTGTTCGTATCCTGGACCTGTGTATGTTAGAAAAGATAGATCAGGAAGTGACGAACCTCGCGATAATTTTATCCTTAATTCATCTGGACTTGGAGAAGATGGTCATAATCCCGAGTGGACTCGAGACCACCTATTGCTCTTTTTAGCAACAGTGCAACTTCTCTGTGAAACTGAAGTGCGACAACACGGGCATGGAGTTGTGTGTCCGCGTTTAGCGGAATCAAGAGAGCGTTTAGTGTCTTCCCCCTCATTGGCTCCCCAATTAATTGCATTATCTGCCCATGGCGATCCCTTTGTTGTTTTTGCTGCTGGAAGAGCACTTTCTGCCCTTCTGCTAGCATCTCGTTCACGCCTTGAGCAAGCGTGGCTAGATGCTCTCCTCTCCGATGCACTCCTAGCTGCCCGGGTGAATCCGCCTCCCTCTCCGCCCCAAACGCCGGCGCTTTCAATACAACATTCCATCCACTTCAATAGCAATAACCATCACAGACACCCTCCCCTCCGCCACTTACCCCGAAGAGCTACATTTGCCTTGGATGTGCTGCGGCGTGTGGTGGAGTGGAGAGATCTTGACCTCATCCATCCCCTTGAGGATGCTGCTGATGGTGGCAGAGAAGACGGACCACCTTCACATCTCCCAGAAACTTGCAGATCTACGCCAGTATCAGACCCAGAAGACGATGAAAGCCACGTGAAGTGTCTGTGCATTAAGGCATTGGTATCGCGATGGTCGGAAGTGGTAAATGAATTCGGGAGCCTGCTGAGATCATTCGGTAGCCCCCATTCTGGAGTAGGCATGTCAGGTGACGAAAAGGAAGCAGCTGCCGTGGCATTCCTCTCGCTTTGGGAGGCGATTGTTGCAGTAAAAGCTAATTTGTCCGTTGCCGATACAGAGCCATTCTTAGCACATCTTGGTGAATTAGTTTCTCTTCTACGACCTACACTTCCTCCTGTTTTATGGCGCCATCTCCTCTCATTACTCAATGAGGTGCTGTGCTACGGTAGCACATTAGCTCTACAAGACACATTGGCTGAAGAACCTTGTGCCTTGGCCCACCTGGTGGTTCGTAATGTGAAAGACTGGCGACTATTAGATGGTCTTCCATATCGGCATGCCGGGGGCGGTCGTTTCGGTGGTCGTGGAGCAGGTGATGCGAGCGATGCAACGGGAGAATGTGAGGACCGACCCCTCCTTCAGAAGGCAGTTCTCTTGGTGCTCAAGTCCGTTGCAGTAACAGTGAAAGAAACACGATGTGAAAGTTCAAGTGACGATAGTTCTGTTGGTGGTATGGGTATAGAAGAGGAAGAAGAGCGGAGAGCAAGGGATGCAGATCTTGCTGTTATAGAGAGGGGAATTAGGGAAGTGCTCCGTCGCTTAGATGCGTGTGTAAAATCTCTATTGCCATTCCATCCCGAAGCACCACTTGCTCATTGGGTAGTGTCGCTTTTCTCAGACCAGGATGATGCCCTTGTGGAGGGAATGGTTTGCTGCCTTGATGTGGCCGTAGGTTTGGGAGGGCCAGGTCCAATTACAAATACATCTGTGGGTGGTCATGGGTCAGCAGTGCCACCGTCGTTATTCATTAGACGAGCCTTATCACCATCTGCAACCTTTCTTCAATTTTTGCATGCCGTCTCACATGATGCAGGTGTTCTTCTTGATTTGTTGGTATCAAATGAAACATGCTTCCTGTTGTACCTCTTGAGGTTTCTAAAATTCGCTAGGAGAAATTGGGAGGAAGTGGTGGATACTGCTGCTGCGATAGGTAGAAATCGGCTGGGAGAAGCTATTGGAGTATTAATAAGATTGCGCCTTGCTGTCGAGCGGTTAGTTGCAAAGGCTCTCTTCCCATACAACATCAATCCTGTGCTCCGGCTTCTTGAAAAATGTGAACATTTGTATGATGCAAGTAGTCGTTGAGAAGACTTGTTCTTGGTAGTTCAAGAGTGATTTTTAATAATTGTTTAATTACTTAATGAACACTACTTGGAATGAGCTTTCAAATGGCACTCCTCAAGGTAATCATTCTATTTCAGTGTACCAGGGAACTAAAGTACAAGGACTCACCTGAAATTTAAATCACTCATGATTTTATGTACCATACTGTAGATTAATAATATTACCATTTGCTCATTTTGAAGCATTGTCAAATCTGTACAGAATTCTTCTTCCCTCTCTAAAGCTGAAATTCATGTTTTATATAATACCCAACCAAAGCCATGACATTTAGAACAGTAATAATACATTGCTCTCCATTCTCAAAAAAGGGTGTTTATTTCTATTATTACAGAGTGTATTTGTACATGTACATAGAAAGATTAATTTTTAAAAGAAATACATATTTTAAATTAAGACTTATTTCTTAATCACTGATGACCTATGGATTTGCATGAACGTATTTCATGAAGCTACCTCCACTGTTACATGAAGGTGCACAGCCATCCAACAACAAAAAATGTTTTCTTTATCTATACTTAGAAAAGCAATACAATCTTAAATTTAACAGACAGAACAATATTAATTTATAATTTAGTCTTAACAACACTGAACACACAAACTCCCTACAGGTACACTGATATCAACATAATATTTACATATTTCAGTCGTCATAGTCTTCGTCAAGATCCAAACTGGAAGCTGCAGGCTGTATGTGTTCAATAAATGCTGGGATAGTCTGATTCATAGGTAAAGCCCCTGAAATGCTTACAGCATTTTTACTAACAGTTTCACTCGTCTCATTCACAGTTACATCAGTCCCATCACTTTGTCCAGCCACAGAGTAAAAATTTATCACTGTATGCTTTGGAAGACTGCTGACATCAGCAACAGTCTCAGAATAGTTACTTAAATTATCAGTTGAGTCAGACTCATAACTTGGATTGTTTGTCATACTTGAATTTGAGACAGCATTTTTAGCATAAGTTTTTAAGCATTCACCCACTTGAAAAGAGCTAGGAACTTCCTGGGAAATTTGCTCTTGAGCACTGTATACCTCTGGAACCACATTACTGAAAAAATAAAAAAAATAATCTGTTAGGGTTAATATAATACCTATTTCACAATTTACCTACATTTTAAAACTTAATTTTGAGGTAAGTTACCATGCAGTTGCCTTAAAAAAATATTTGGAAGACTATGTGCATATTTTTATAGTGATCTTTGACTAATATATTTTTGGTTGGCTATAAATTAAGTACACATCTTGCTTGCTTTGAGTAAGACGTCTAGGTCTAATGAGGCCGAGACATAGCTTCTGATCTGAGGAAGATGCTTACCGAGACCAGATGTAAATTGTTGCTACACAATGCACAATCAGTGCAGCAGCACTCATTAACCAAGTTCATTTTGTGTCCAAGAGCAAATGAATAAGGAAAATTAAGCAGTAAATCATCCTTAGTATGGTCTACTCTTGAACTTTAGGAAGTACAAAGTCATACTAAACATAGCAGGTGGTGCACACCACCATTACAATTCATTCCCCCAACACATGTAATAGTGTTAATAATCACCAGCAGTTGGTACAAACAATGCAAAAGAGGTTTAAGTATCCCTCAACACAATTAATGATAATGCCTTCCTCTATGATATTGAAGCCCATGTAACAATTTCTTGTACATTTTTAAAACTGCATTTGACGTAGGAAACGGTTATTATGATTATCCCAGGACAGAATTTTGACCACTTGAAAACAAGCTATATTTTAATGTAATATATTGTGCCTTAATGAACATGTGTAACAGATTACCAGTCATATGTCATTTAACTATTTAACTCATGCATTAACAGAACTAATGGCAAAGAATATAAATAATGATAATAACAAATTGTCAAATTGACCTGTTCTCTTCAGACTACCTGTCAGTAAATTTCATCTCTGGGGGCATTCTTCCATTACCATGTTAGGTACTGTGAATTGATCACAACGTTAAATCGCCAATTTTGCAGTATGCTGATTACTTCAGGGAAGAATTATAACATTTTATTCTAACTCTTATCAATAAGTTATGCATTTATTCTGGTGTCAGGATCAATGAAACTACAAGTACAGCTAAAGCTCATTTATTAAAACAATGTTCAAGCTAACCATGTATAGTTGATGGTATCGCTGTTACTTGGTGGAAACGATTCATCATTATCGAAGTTAATAGTAGAGCCTTCCTTAAAAGTTAAAATGGTTTTGACGTCCCCATTGAAATTCATAACTATCTCTGATAACACAAAAATTACCAATTTTTATCAGTGCATTAATGTATAACATGCCACCAGGTTTCTTTCCACCAAAACAGGAATACGTGGATGTGTTGAAGCAACCTGTTAATACCTTCTCAGTCAACCCGACCGTTTAATAATATTAAAGTTCCAAAATTGCCTAAATTTTTTCCAATGGAATTTTAAAAACTCAATTAAGCACCAGAATTGGAAATGTTTTCAAAGTTATATCTAACTTAACCATCATTGTAAAACAACAGAGGTTGGTATGCAGTCTGAATTGGTATTACAATTTATTTCATTACCCTTCTGAATTAATTTTTTCAGTTCACTACTGGAAACAGTGATGTAACTAATACTACTATTATGAAGACAATTAATTAAATGAAGGTAGGTGAAATACAATTAAGGGTGGTTGTAACATGTGTTGTGGCCGTAAGTGTCCATTTTAAATTTGTTTGTCTCACTAGCAAAGAAAGATAATATCCTCCTGCTTTATAGGTATAGCCATTTTTGTAAAACCTACTAAAATCGCATAATGAATTTGAAAACCGATTGTTAACTTGCATGAATTTTTATCTCGGTCACTAAAACCTTCGTTTACTCATACTCGAGAAAACATTTTATGATCAAACTTGATGATGCAAAAATAATCATGAATAAGAAAGCAAAATAGCACAAGAGACAACTAGGGTTACTAGACGTCCAGTCTTTCCTGGAAAAGCATTTAGGTCCATAATTGTCTGAGAAATGAAACTGTGCATGCATGCATAAATATTTAAAGCTATAAAATATCTATTTCATCCTTTTGTCTAAATTTTGATAATTCTTACCCTGCAATTAACTCAAAAGATTAATAATTCTAGATCCAACAATGAAGTTACAAATCCTGCTACTCTACCTTTGTATCATATCATTATCGTGAGAGAATGCTCGTTCAGCCGAAAGAATAATTCAAGAATAATCTCTCAGGTGGCTGATATGCACAGTAAGGATGAGTTGAAGAAGCATTCTTTGTTTATTCCTACATTAGCAAGATAAGGAAAATATGCCTTATCCATTTCATAAAGGTTGTGCAAAATAAAATTGCTATGAAACAATCTTTCTGTGCTGTAACTACCTGAATTGTTATCCATTATCAGGATAGGTACCAAGAAAAGTATCCACCTCATAATGCACTTCATCTCCTCCAGTTTCACTATATTTAAAATTACAAATATGCTCTGATACTAACCCATGTTGTAATGATAATAGATATTTTAAGGGAGCATTTGTATTTGCATAATTTTCTCCACCGAACTGACAAATAAGGTAGCAGACAGAGAATAAGGATGTTCAGGTGAGTGAGACAGGATTGCCTATTATCACTTGAGATTTTTAACTTGAATGCAAAGAAAATGTTAATTGTGGTATGAGAAGGGCTTGGGTGGCCAATAAAAGTGAGCGGTGAGGAAACTAAGTCAATTAGGTTTTCAGTTAATCAACCAATAGTCATACAGCCAAGGGATTGCAGTTATTGTTGAAAGCTTTATGGGATCAATTCAAAAAGTATAGGGAGAAAACCAATCACAGGAAGATATAAGTATGAGATTCTCAAAAAGTAGGAAGACTAAACATTTAAGTAGGGAATATACCAGATCAGGTGGAGCAGTTCATATATCCTGGAGGAAAAAGGGAAAGTAGTGGGGACATAAGGATAAGAATAACATTGGTGGAAGAAGCATTTGCAAGGAGAATGGAATGCATGCATATATGATGTGTAAGTTCAATTAATGACATAGGAAGAGATTAGTAAATACTTTAATATGGATTGTGACACTATGGATACAAAAATTGGTATTTTAGGCAAGAGGAGTGTATATTAGAGGCATTTGAAACATGAGTATGAGTATAATAAGTTGGGCTGAGGAAGACATGGTGAAATTGTAAAGGTGGTGGGAGAAGAAAGGAAGTTGCTGGGAAAATTCCAAAGTGGGCAGAAGAGGTAGTGGGATGTTGAAACCCATAATTGAAGGGAGAATGTTTGGTAAGTGAAGAACAGGAAGGGAGGGAATGGTGTTTTTGGATGGCATGAAGGTATGCAGCAAATTTGAGGAGCTGAAAAAGTAAGTAACATACGGCAAAGAAGAGGAAGTCCATGGGCAATGTAATACATGATAATTATTGGAGGCAGTGCAAAACCTGCCTCTAATAGGTAGATCACTAATTATGATCATAACATTCTTAGTTAACTTCATTTAAGGCACTCTTTTGCAGCTTAGGGTCCACCAAAGACGGGTATCTGTACTTTGGAGGCCCACTCGTGAAAATTATTATGGGTAATCAAATTTTAAGAAATTTTTAATATAATTATAGAATTGGTTTGAAGTACATGCATGATTTTTTGTAAAGGATACTGGAACATGGAAACAGCTTCACACTCTACATATGGTATAGTTTGAGAATATTAAATATTATCACCAACAATAATTACATACGAAACGCAGCTCAACTGGGACATATAAACAATGTATTAATACATT
>LYUA01002792.1:143259-154873 GCA_002093875.1 Calopteryx splendens
CCACACCCACATCTCAAAAGCCTCCAACCTACAGTTTTCATCATCAATTTTTTTGTTTCAGTAACAAACTTCTTAAAAAGGCTTATGTTACGCCTCAGTTACGAACTGCATTTTGTTCCAAGCACTCTGTTATGGAAATGGTTCGGTTACACGAACCATTTTTCTGGACCGAACACTCTATGAGCCGGTTCATGAAATGAATTTGCTTTGTTTCACAACCCTGTACTTTAGTCAAATTTGAGTGGATTTAAGGACAATGATTACATTCCTGATGGACTAAATAATCCCCACACTTTTCCCACTTATTTCCCCGACTGTTAAAATCCCCAAAAATTTCTCATTTATCCCAATTGGTGACACCCTGAGTGTATTCTAAATAAATAAAAATAATTGAGAAAAATTATCAACAAGTGAGAATCATTTCCAACTGATGGTGACTGCCACATTTGGTGTAAGATGTGAGATACAAATACCGCAGCGGAAGAGATAGTGGGAGAACACAAACAAAATGACTGACGGAGATCCTGAGCTTGAGGTAATATGGCAAGAGCTGTAGGAAACAAGGAAGCAGCTGACAAGCGTTGCTGCCAGTCTCTGCTCACTTGAATGGCAAGAAAGGTAACAAGAGATTAATTAGAGAAGACTATGAGTAGGGAGAGGAGGAGCCTGAAGATGCAGCAATATATTTGGAATATTTTGAATGAGTTGCTCCTTGGGGAGGATGGATGGAGAACGAGATGATAAATGTACTAGAGTTAAAGCAGTGGGATATGTACTTTGGACTACATGGACTTTGAAATGTAAATGCTGGACAACCCTGGACAATTCTTGGAAAATAGGGCATGGGAAGTTGTGAAGGGAACCTTTGTGAAGGGAACCTTCTTGAAGGGCTGTAAAGTCATCAAAAATGTAGGGTCAGGGCTGAGAAATTTACTGTCTGTTCAGCAATGGGTCCATAAAACAAGACGTGGATCACTGTACTGAGACAGCCAACAGGGCAACCCCAGCACTAGGTCCAGTGAAGCCGAGTACGTTATGAGTAAGATGATTTCTTAGTATGCTCTAATTGGGAGTGGATAGGAGCACAAACTGAGCAATGACAGCACTAGATGTGCAAACTTTGCAAGACCCATTAGACGTGGCACAGAGGATCTCCACAGCCGACAGAAGTTACCCAGAGTCAGTGTGAAGATGGTTAGAAGATACCAACATTTTGAGATTGCAGGACTTGAGGAATAGGAAGGCTGCTTAGCTGTAGGAACCTGCAGAAAATTCTTCCTACACTGGGAGCTTCCACAGAAGACACTCAGTAGAACCAACCATTCCAGTAAAGTATGCTCGCTATAGGTTGACAAAGCAGAAACTATCCATATTGACTCGAGGAGTAACCTTCAGAGGAAGCTTTGGCAGTGGCATCACCATAATTGGCAAGGGCGAATGAAGGAGATAATAAGGAAATAGGAGATTGGGTTGGATCAATGGTTACTGTGCTGGCTTCCTACCAACGGGGCCTGGGTTTGAATCCCAGTGGTGGCAAGGATTTTTTTTTAGTGGTGGTGTGGCACTTCAAGTTCTTCTCCGTCCATCAGATGGGACGTTAAACTGTGGACAGCTTGTCCCCCTTTCATTAATAGTAGGCTAATGCCAATCCTGGGTTTCTCTTCACTCTTCTTCCATTCCCTGGAAATCCTACCCCTACCATATTACCCACCTATCCCTAATGGTGCAAATCACCTCAGCTGACTGCCACATCCCATAATAACTACTATTAATAATAAAATAGAATCTGGCAGTAAATGGGCTAATCCAGGTTAGTCCAAAGCAAGCCCAAAGGCCTCAACATGTGTGACAACCATGACAGTGGTACAACCTGGAACCACACAGAAAGACTTGGGGTGCCCACTTATTTCAACATCATCAAATGTAGTACTAAAGAGGCACTCCTTTCAAAAAATAAGGTTGATCCTAAGGGATTTTTGTTTATACTAAATGATTATAATTTCTTTGCATTAATTATGTTGTTGTAGTATATTTTAATAAATACTCATTTGTTTGCGCTGTCTGGGTCTGTTGTTTAAAAAAATAAAGAGGGGAACTGTTGAAATGGAGAGTTTTGGTGAGTTATAAATAAATAATCAACAAGAGAGTAACATTTCCAACCAATGGAAGCCACTGCATCCAGGTTATAGTCCCAAAATACTGAGCAAATTTTTCAAAGGTACCTAACCAATGATAGGAGGTACACAAAGCCCTCAAAATTATGACAGGCAAGACCTCATTGCAGGTGATCAGAATAAAGTGACTTACTGCATGCATACATTTTGTTTTGAGGTAGGACAAATTAGAGTACGGTACCAATTTAAAAATCTAGAATAGTAAGACGGCTCACAGGGAGCAGTGGCTGAGTAATATATTAAAATGCATAATATACCATTTTAATACAGGTCTAGGAGTGTAAGATATACCTGTTTGATTGTAAAATTTACTCCATTTGGCACCGGGAAACCGGGAAACTTCTTTTTAACTATTTTGTCAATCTATATCCATCTTATATATTTTCCATAAACATATATTTCTCACGACATAGTTGATACAATCATACACATACCTTTGACGTTCACTTTCCGTTAAGGCAGGCCTTCCAGGAGGAAGGGGAGCAAAGCATTCTTCTCCTTCTCCCGCCATATCGGGCAAAGACTTGACTAAGTCCTTTAGAAAGTCAAAGCGACTCTCAGAAAAAATGCAATGCTTCCTGTAACGATACGTACACATTTCTGTAAAATTCATACAACATATATTTGCGTATTTTTATACTGTAAGAGCAACTTACATGTGAGAAGGGCTCAATGTTTTCGCATTTCTTGCACTGGTTATCTCCATGGTCTTTGTGAGAAGAGACTCCACGAACAGTTCAAGCGCACGGGGTAAGCCAGTTAAGAATCAGTAACGTTATGCCATAATAATCAGAGAAATAACAACACATTTATAATTCATAAATGTAAAAGGATATAAATTATAACAGGAACAGCTTGAGCAACTTTTCCAACGTCTTCATCAGTTTGCATAATTTTTTTAATGCGCCCCTAAAAAATAAGAGTTGCTTTACTGCATTTTTATATCAAATGAGTGGTTGTCTTATGTCATTTTTCAAAGAGCGCGTTCGTTAATAGTGGCACATCACTTATAACAGATGTGATGTTCGATGACAACACGCCCGGACAAAAAACGGCATTTCATGAGAGAATTTCCTACTCACTTACCGGAGGAAACCGTGCATTGTATTTCTTCTTTTTACTCGGCATCATTACCACTCATAAATTAGTTCTACTTTAAACTTGCTCCACTTATCATATGTACTATTTACACGATTACACTACGATCAGTCAATCGATGTCGATTTTATCGCTATTCGCGAAATTGAAACTTTCGAGAGGAGTGGTAATCGAAACACGAAACATGGATGCGTTCGTCAACGTGTGAACGTGTGGAACTATCAATATTTTATAAGTTGACAAGAAACCTGAAGAATTGTTAATCCCAAATTTTATGTTAACTTGAGCCTCATTCGCAGCCATGGGGAAGTTGAATGTGACTGTTCTTCGTTATTTAACCAAGGAGGATTTCCGAGTTTTAACTGCGGTAAAATATTTACTTTTTATGATTACATTCTGAGACATAGTTAACGTAGAAAATCGTACATGGAAGCAATTCGGTGAGAGATGCTTGGGATATTTGTAAATTATATTAATTCTACATGTCGGTCTCATTTTCAATGTGGAATCTCCTTGCTAGAACTACACAGTTTTAACTAATCCCTACCACAATCTTGCTAGTTCACGTAGATGTTAGTTAAAATCAAGAGAAAAATTGAGTGTCTCGGGTTAGATTAATTAAAATAGGTAATTAATAAGTTTGCCTGATTTCTTGATGAACCTGTCACAGCAATCACTTCCAGAAATTACATTTTTTCGGTGAACAGTGTGCACACTTAACATGTATGGTCACAAATTACTTTGAAAGCACCCGTGGTAAATGGTGACCCTACTTAAATAGTATTTTAATTCCAATAATAAAAAATACCTTTGTAATTCTTTTTATAATCATTGTGTACCTGATTTTTTTTCTTTCATTCAGGTCGAAATGGGAATGAAGAATCACGAGCTTGTACCAGGTGCTCTAGTGGCATGTATAGCAAACTTGAGACATGGAGGTGTTCATAAGTTAATGAAAGAGTTGTGTAAACATAGACTCCTCACTTATGAAAGAGGAAAGCATTGTATGTGGCGTTTTCTTGTTTTCTCATTTGTTATCAATTCTTAGTGTAGCTTTTATTGGTTTTCTTTATTAATAATTTTTCTAATTTTTTAGATGATGGCTATAGGCTCACGAATTCTGGATACGATTTTTTATCACTGAAGACGTTAACGTTAAGAGGGGTCATATCTTCTTTTGGAAATCAAATTGGAACAGGGAAAGAGTCCAATATTTACGTCGTCGGTAACGAAGAAGGGAAGGAACTTTGTCTAAAAGTACACAGGTAAGCATTGTATTTCATTTAAAAAATCCCTCATGACTTAAGTTTTTTTATTTATTTATTATGTTTATTTATTTATTTATTATGTCCCCAATCAAAATACATAGCAACTCATAAGAAGATTGCATAGACACAAAAAGTGCAAAACAGCAATCATGACACTAATACACTGAAAAAATGGGTAATTTCACCCATCCACTAAATTGTGTACCACCTGGTTATAAACCTATCAGCGATGGCCTTGTCACTAAACCCAACAGTCTGATGTTGGCTTCAGAATTCAAAGAAATGAACAATCCTCATGCTGCTTTTAGTTCATTCTATTCAAGTCAGTTCAACAATTCTCCTTTGGAGGTTGTTCAGGATAGTACCATATGTAGATAGTAATATTAAGAGGACTTTCGGTGGCAAGGAGAAATAACTTCTTGTCGTAAAAGGTGATGATGTTAAGAAAATTAATGAGGAAGACTTTTGGTGTTTGGCTGACTTTGATTTTATGGGGGGAAAACTGCTAGTTAAGATGACATGGAAAAAGGATACTATGCTGAAATCCAGAAAAATTCATTCTTACTATGCTGTGTGCATGGAGAAATGAGAAACGAAAATGATCTTGGCCTTGCTTTTGGTGTTGGTTATTTAATTTCCTAATGGTTTCTGTACTTACACGTGAAGCTATGAACAACTCTTAGGAATAGTATATCTGAATGGCCTTCAAGTGAGATAGGTCATGAAACAATATAGGCAGAAAGTGTGAAATATTACTTTCAATAATTTCAAATAATGGACATAACTGCATATTATCTATCCCCCAAACTTATCAGTGGAATGGGTGGATGACATATTGATGTACAAAGCACACTTTGGAATTTCAAATTGTAAAATTATGAACTTCAGTATGTATTTATTTTAAATTCAAAACAGTATGCCTATTCTTTGAAAATAAGAGTATCCACATCACTCTTTATAGACATCCTGAACTTTTTATTTGCATTAATTTTGCTTTGGTGTAGGTGGCTGTCAAATGTGGTAACCTAGTGGGTTGAGCATTCAGCTTCTGACCAAATAGTATAGGTTCAAATTTGGGTGATTTTGGACACCTTTGGCTTTACTCTGCTTGTGTTGAAGGAACTTGGCCCCCTATCCCTGTGTGAATTTCACATTCAGTAAGGCTTTGTTCAAGGGAGATCTACCCTAATCTATCAAGCCAGCCTTCAGCATGATTCCTCAAGTGGTGATTGAGTAGGTTGATAAATTTCTATCCATATTTTTTATATTTTTGTACAGTCTTAATAAGCTGAGTGCTCCATTTACTCATTTCAGAGTATCTGGGCATTAATAGTGGTAATTGGAGCTATGGATACTACATTAGTTTCCTGCTCATATACCTTTCAGTGCTTTCACTTTATTCTTTGTTCATGGATTTTCATTATATTTTTGTAAAAATTATAATTAATATTGTAGTTAAATGGAAAAAAATTGCCTTGAAAATACCATCTTCATTCTATTTTGATTACATGAGCCTAGAAGCTTGGAGTGAATTTTGTACACCTTTTGTGATCAACCTCTCTTACTTTCTCTCTATAGTTTAAGGGTTGACAACTATTGTTTTCATCACAGGCAAACCCTTTTATCATATATAAAAGATGGCATATGGTGTAGTACCAATGTTAAATCTGTTTTGTACCTTATATACTCATGTATAGTTCAACCCTCAATTTTTTGGCCAAAAATGTTGTTAGTAAAAGTTGAACTATCCCCTTGTTTATTTGGCATATTCTTTCCATTAATTTTAGATTGAATTTCTTTCAGATTGGGAAGGATATGTTTTCGGAACTTGAAAGAGAAACGAGATTATCATCAGCATAGGAATTCAGCATCATGGCTATATTTATCACGGATATCTGCCACCAAAGAGTTTGCTTACATGAAAGCCCTTCATGACCGAGGATTTCCTGTTCCAACACCCATTGACTTTTGCAGACATTGTATCATCATGGAACTCATAGAAGGATTGCCCTTGTAAGTTTCCAGTGCATTAATAAATTTGTTTACTATATATAGTCGAAGGGATGCAGTAGTCCACTGGGTAGAGCGCTGAGCTACTAACCTGTGAGCCCAGGTTTGATTCTGGGAGATGCCTCTGGGCACCCTCAGATTCATCGAAGCTGTGTACCATTTTTCGGGTACCAGGTCAATCACAGGCGGTACAGAGAAAGAAACTGGCCCCCCTACCCTGTTGTGTGAATATCACACACCATTGGGGTTAGTATGGGGAAAGCTACATATACCCTCACCTACCAAATCGACCTTCGGGTTGATTACTGTGATTTTTGATATGTAGTCTTTCATCTACCTCATTTTCTTTCCTTAATTGTTTCTTGAAAAGTATGGATTTTTTTAAAAGTCTGACAAGGTAATTACAGTGGTGTTTTAAACGAAATAAAGGTTGGCAGTTATATTATTGATTCAATCTCTGGGCCCATATCTGGGTCTCGCACGTGGCCCTCAGCCCCTATACTCCCTCAGTTCCAAGTTGAAACCCATATCTGTGAGCAGCAAGTCAATTCACATTGTCTCTAATAGCATCCTTCAATTTAATATTAATTCAAGGCCTAAAATAATGAGTCCTGGATCTTTGGAACCCCAGTAAAACTTGATAATATTTTTTTTTCTAAATCACATCCTGTGATAAATGACATCTGAATACTTATCATTCGACTTTGAATATTCAAGAAGTGTGGGCCAAAAGGTTCAAATTTCATTCAAGGCTCATATCTTTTTTCACCATTTATTTTAAGAGAAATATGAAGTGTTTTGTAGAAAGTATGCGGAAATGAAGAAAGGGCTACTGTAGGAGTGTCCATCAGATACCTACCTTAACCGGTAGATTACTAATAATAAAATAATGAAATGTTAAAAGTGTATATGTGTGTAACAATTTATAAAACTGGTACACTTTTAATGAGCTTTTTATGCCTCAGCTCAGAAGGCTGTACATACATAAACAGGACTGTGACATTATGTTGTTGTGAGGCTAAGCACAAACTGCTCAGTAACTCTAGAGGCTTGCATACACACAGGGAAATTTGAAGTGAAATGAAGAGCATATCTTTGCATTTTCTTGAGGTAAATGACTGTGAAAAGAACGCAAGTTATTTAAAACTTCCTAGAAAAAAGTATTTTCTGCTAATCCATTGCCTCATGGAATTTACTGATGTTTACTACTTATCTTTTTATATAATTTTTTTCAGGATTCAAGTCCATGAAGTAGATGATGTTGAGAGCTTGTATGATGAATTAATGAACCTTATTGTGCGTTTAGGCAACTGTGGTGTCATTCATGGTGATTTTAATGAATTTAACATAATGATGACAAATGATATGAAGCCAGTCATAATTGACTTCCCTCAAATGGTATCAACATCTCACTCGGAAGCAGAAAGGTAAGAGCAATAATGGCTAAGCTAATTACATTGCAAAACTCCCGTGATCATAAAATCTGTTATATGAGGCATTTACGACATCCTAGAATGGATATTGTTAGGTTGTAGAAAAGCCTGGCCTGAAAAAAACAGCAAGTAAAAATTTTATCTTTTTATCCAAAATAATTCATAATGGATTAGCAGAAATGGCACGATAGTGTCCTTGAATGTTTCCAGCTACCCTTACCTTATAGTTACATCTCGTCTTGTTCACAAATGCAATCCATATCTTCTGCTTGTTAGATGAAGCTGAAGTGGTGACGTTCACTAGGCCTTGAATAGCAGTTTTTGCTGTATTAAAAAGAGCCCCTTTCTCCTTGTAACAATAAAAGTATCAGCTAAAAATATTTAGCCAAACAAAAATGTTTAACAAAATCAAAGAATATGATAAATGACTGATTGAATTTAATACATTTATAATTAATTAATTAATTCATAAAAATGTTAATTTTGTATTTGTTTTTTGCTCCAATATACTTAGCATCTCTCATTAAGACCGTCTTGACTTAAGGAGATGATTTATTTGATCCCCTCTTAAATACTATTTAATGAAATTGTATTTAGTTGCTTGCCCATTTTTGTTGGTCCAGTTTCATTCAATCCGGACTGTTTTAGTTCTCATGAAAAGATATATATTTTTCATTTACTTGTGTTTCAGATATTTTGACCGAGATGTTAATTGTGTTCGAGAATTCTTCAAGAAACGTTTTGGGTATGAAAGCAGTTTATATCCAACATTCAAGGATTTGGAGTAAGTGTGGCTTTTGTTTTCTGCTTCATTGTACACCTCATGTGCTAATCTGAAGCAACCAGTGTCGTTTATACTTAATCTATAAAAGATTGAAATAAATAATTATGGAGACTTGAAAAGGTCTCTAGAATGGTTGAGCCAATATGATCATGGAATTACTCTTCTGACCCTTAAATGTCTACATGTTGTTAAATATTGTATTTTCCCTTCAATTGCTTCATTATTGACATACAAAGCAAATTTTGTAAACTTAAATCCTAGTTTAAAATAATGGTCCCAACCAGCAAAATAAGTACGTGGAAAATAATAATGTGTAGGCCATGTTTTGATATTATGTTGGTTTATCATTTAAAGACATAAGAAGGATATGTAATGATAATCTTCAAATGTGGTAACCTATGGCAATTTTGTTCATGGTTCAGGAATTTTTATAATACATACTGAGGTATGCTTAATGTTTTTGATAATTATTGGTACAGTCCAAGTTACAAAAAACATATAACTAAGCAGTATATACATACATTTTAAGTTTGTATTTACAAAAATGTTTTGCAGGGAAGGTTAACATTATCTCTTTACTCCCAATGTCTTCTATTATTCCTTTTTGGTCTGACCCATTAATCGGCATCATTGGTTTAGTAATAGAAAAATGAGGTAAAGATCTGCTTTGTGGAGGACATGCTAGGCATGGTATTGAATTTCTTTTTTATTCTTCATGTAGAAGGGAAGATAACTTGGACAAGGAAGTTTCAGCCAGTGGCTTTACTCGGCAGATGGATGAAGAGTTGCTTTCAAGAATTGCCGGCAGTGATGAACATGATAACTTGGATACAGGTCATCAGGAAGAAGATGAAGATGTTAAAAAAGAGAATTCTGATGGAGATGGATCCTGCGAAGATGAGGAAAGTTTTAAGGAATTTTCATCTCAAGATAATATCAAAGAGAAGAATGAGTTTTGGGATGTGCCAGAGGTCTCAGAACGAGTGAAAGACCTTGAGTTATGGGATCCCATGGACACAGCATTGCAGTGCACATCTAGATTAGCTGAGAATGTCAAGAAAGATTTCCAAGGGGATGTGGTAGTAACGTCTGCTGCATGCAAGAATGATCCCAATGAAGCCAATTGTGTGAATGATGGATCTTACACTAAGCAGAAAACTTCCAGTGATATTTACAGCCTTAGAAGTACTTCAACTTGTGCTACAATAGCGCCAGAGGTAAATTATCCTTCTTATTACAGTTTATCCATGTATGTATTGTCACTTTCTTTTAGCCCTTGAAAACCAACAAACTCTTCCTATGACAGATTTTCACAAGTTTCAACCTCCCTCAAAAAGTTTATTATTCATTACATACCTTTTCCCTTGATTCCTACGTAATTTGCCCTTTCTCCTTCTATTTCCCCTTAAAAGCTTTCAAGTTTGAATCGATATTGTCAAATTTACAATTGAATATTTATCTTTCTATATGGTGGTGTTTGAAAGTAACATGAGGAGCATATAACACAGACTAGGGAGGCACGCTGTAATTTTTCCTTGGGTGACTAGTCAATGCAGTATATCTTCATGAAATCATTGGGTCATTCCACATGTTAGCCTGTCTTCCTCAAATCTCCCAGTACTTAATTTTGGACATCAGGCCTTCACACCCTAAGGCCAAGGGACAGATGAACAGTGTCCCACAATTGTATGTTATTTAGCAGATAACTAATTACTGTGCCAATATGGTAGAGTCCAGTTGGTTTTTTATGCTGAAAAATGTATTCATTATTTGCATGTACATCCAGATTAGTTGGCTGTCTTTCAAAGAATATTCCTGCTGTAAATAGGATTCCTGGATTGGAGTATGCAGAAATGATATGGAAGGCTAGTTAAATAGTCTTCCATGCACATAATAATTAATAAAGAGGAATAAGTTAGGAATTTTAAAGAATTTGATGAACGCCAGACTATAATTGTTTTGATTCTTCATACTCTACATGCATATATTGCAGTCACCAAAGAATCATAAGTGAAAGAAAAAGTGTGTACCAATAAGATAAAAATGCAAGGGATAGAAGTAAGAAAATTTCATTCTCAACGAGTAAATGAAGTTAGAGCAGAGCCATTGGACAATTCTCTGGAAATCTAGATAATAGAAGGTTGTTCAGAAGCTCTATCACTAATTAAAGGAATGTCTGGTGATTGCGTGAATATATTAGGGGGTGTTAAATTTGTGTTTTGTGGCATGGGGGATGAGTGCCAAAACTTTTTCCTTTTTGAATGCATATACAAAGTTAACTTGTCCAATTCCTTTATTTACTCTTAGCATTCTAAGAAGTACAGTTTTATTTCCATGATACCTGATGGATCCTGTAAAAACCATAGCTATTTTTTTTAATGTTGAAAAAACAGATTACCCCAAATATCTAATTTAAATATGGGTTTCAAGCATGCATTCTCATCTTTCAGGAAAATTTAAATGTATTCAGTGTACCTAATTTAATTTTGGCCCCATTAATGATTTTTTCTGATGGCATACACTGATAATACTGCCTATGTTTTCTGCACATAAATCCATTCCTGGCAACATGAAGAGTAAAATAGACTTCTATGAGTATAATGACCCAAGTATCACGGCTAAAAATCGATATTCTATTATTTTAAAGAGTAAAATTAAAGTTTTAATCACAGAATCTCCTTGTGTTTTCATTTGGATAGGTCATATCAGTTGTTGAACCCTGGTCACTTTTTTGGGATTTCTAAATTATCTTGTTTCAATGACTTATTATTATTAATGGTAATCTACCGGTTAAGGCATGTCTCTGATGGACGCACCCCTACAGTAACCCTTTCTTCACTTCTGAAT
>LYUA01002792.1:173169-185950 GCA_002093875.1 Calopteryx splendens
TGGAAATTCCTACCTGTTTGACCAACATATTTTCCTGGGCAGGAGTCACATGCCAGTTCATATACCCCATATTTTTTTATGTATACTAGGATGATTTTTTGGTAGGAATAAAAATTTTGGATAGGAATTATAAAATTAATTATACTTTATCTCAACACTCATGAGAGCATTGAGTGGCAGAGACACATGAAAGTATTTCCTCAACATAATAAAATTGCTTTTTTTATTTAAGCTAATACGTTGTGGTGGTCATGCTTACAGGTTAACCCAAACATACCTCCCACACCTTGCTCTTTTTTTTTTAAATGGTCCCCACCTTTATTCCTAGCTGTGAACTGGGAAAATGTATGTAATAATTTCTTATAACTGATTGAATTGATTTTGTTGTTGAGTTATTTGTCAATTATCTCAGTAATCTCAAGTACTTAAGGAAGGGAAGGGGTATGAGTGACACCATAGCAGAAATGAGATCACTGACAGAAAGGAATATTGAATATTAACAGGATCATTTTTTTACTTAATGGATTTCAAGAATGTTTTTGACAGAGCAAATTGGGAATAACTAACGAACATATTGTGAAAGACAGGAGTAGACTGGGGAGATAAGAGATTTAACGAAAACAGGTATATGTCTCACACGGCACAGGTGAGGGTAGTGGATGGAGAAATGGTAGGCAGTAGTAAGCCGAGGGGTAAGACAGGGTTACCTGCACTTTTCAACCTATACGTGGAGGACAAGTTAAGAGAGGAATGGGAAAGAATGGAGAGAATGAAAGTATAGGAACAGATAGTCAGTCAGATTAACAGATGATCAAGCCATAGTTAGTCAACCAGCCAAGGGATTGCAATAATTGCTGTGTGCAATACAGAATCAGTGTGATAGTTTTAGGATGGTAGTCATAAGAAGAAGATGAAGGTAATTAGGTTCTCATTTTGTCTAAGATACACATTAGTTGGGGTGCATTAACTAGAGCAAGTAGAATAATTCACCTATTTAGGAAGTATCTTAGATAAATGTGGGCATAGTGGCAAGGACATTAAAAGGATCACATTATATAAAGAAGATAATGTGAGGGGGATTTGATGAAAAGTAAGTTGAGTAAAGATGTAAAGAAAAGATTAGTAAATACATTGAAATGGAGCATAGTATTGTATGGAATGGAATCTGGGTTTTTGAGGCAAAAGGATAAACATAAGCTGGGAGACTCGAGATTTGGCTGTAGAGGAGGATAGAAAAAGTGAAATAGATTGAAAGATAATAATGCAAGATGTAAGGAAATATTAGCCTTGCCATGGCTTTTAGAAGGCCTTCCTATATGCATCACCAGACTCACCACAGATGTTATAATTGAAAGGTAAATCCTTGATTCAATACCTTGGAACTTAGTGAAATTTCTGTGCAATTGATAAAAACCATTATTTCACACAGGTTTGAAACAAATTAGTAAACATCCACTAAGTGGAGAAGCATCCAATTGAAGAAAATGCCTATAAGGTAATTTTGTACAAATAACCCATAGTTTTTGGAATTATATGGGCTCTTTATGCAAATACTAAAAGTTATGCAATTTGGTATCACCATCAACAAGAAACGAACACCTTGTACCAGAAACAGACATGTTCACTAGTTATGTTAAATTATTCATTGATAATTAGTATTACAAAATATTCCAGAAAACAACGATTCCCCCACCTTAACTACCTGTTCATTGAAGCTTTTACAGATCATTCTGCAAGATGTGGCCACAAAACATTTACGAAATTTTATTAACGGGTGGTGACCTAACACCCCCTGCCACACGCCCTTGCAGGGTAGTATGTAGATGTAAACACTATATATACCCTCTGTTGATGCAGCAAGTTAACAAAATTTCAGACTTCTCCGTCTCAGAGAAATCCAGACAATTCCTGCTTTTTACATGACTCAAATTTTGGTTTTTGAGAATCTATAGTTGATTTTTATTTATTTATTGAATGTTTGGACTAGCCCATAATTTCCTAAATCAGACTCTGCACCCTTTTCTGCCTCAACTTATGCCTACATGAGGTAACATAGCCTTCTACTAAATGCAAAAGTTTCAAGAGGTTTAAGTTGATTCACAGTAAAACATTTTGAAGCTTTGTTCCATTCACCATAATGTGAAATTTTTTGCTCTAAGTCCAGGAAAAGGTGAACTTCATTTGGGAAATTCATTCTATGATGTTCATTAGAAACACTGCATTCATCAATGTGATTTTTTAATATGCCACTTACTGCATAAAATCAACTTATTAATGTTTATAACTATACTAGAAGATGTAATACATCATAGTATGGAAAACTTCTTGCTGGTCCAATAAAATAAAAAAATCTTTACTTTTAGAAACTACTAAAATGTTAATAGAACAACTCTTCTTTTATATTATATGTAAATGGCATCAATATTATCTTAAGAAGTCATGGCATAACCAACATTTTATGCCTAGTTATTTTCCCATGCAGGAGGGAAACACAAGTACAGTTTCAATAGTAAATTTCACTCACAATTTTCAATAATTTCCAGTCTTTCAACAAACATATATGTAGTAAGAGTAATTTCTAATGAAAAAACAACAAAATTGTGCTCCTCAATTTTTTTATAAAACAAGACTAAACATAACAAAAGTAGTCATGATTAACACATTAACCCCCAGCAAGAAACATCCCTTGTGGTTGCACACAAAAGTGGTATAAACAAATAATTATTTTCTTCCAAAAGTACTTGACTAAAAACATCAAATGAAAGACAAATGCCATTGCAAGATGCATTGATATAATTACAACTATTGTTCATGAAATAAATACTATCAACTTTTTAATTTCCATGATTAATTCTGAATTTCCTTAGTAAAACAAATTATGCTGGTGTATTGGGATTAATGTACCACTTAAATGCTATCAAATTCTTAGTATTCAGGGAACAATTACCAAAAAGTAAATATAGTACAAACACGATAAAGTTTATTCTAGATAAGGTTTATCCATTCCAAAACATGCACAATACCCTCTTTTCAAAATATTTAATGAGATACAAAGTAAATAAACATTTAATTTTGTTACAGAAATATTACCTGTTGTCAACTAACTTTCTATATTGAAATTCCCCAAGTAACTTTAACTCCAGAAAACTCCCCTTCTCCCAGTTACGCCTGTGTATAAATGAATACTGACATTGTTACAAAAAAGGATTTTCGTTTCATTACTCCTAAAAGCTTTTATATTGAAATCAGTTAAGACACTTCTGAAACTTGATATATGTACACTAAAAATAACAAGGATCCCAAACAGTCCACAGTGAAACTATCACAAGATTAGTCAAACTAAAAATTAATAAAAAAGATTGTTTCATAACAGCACCTGATTATGAAATTTGTATTCTTCTTTAACTTTTATCCCAAGTAACACTCAAAACTTCAATAAAAATCTTCACCTGTAGTGGGAATTTTTAACTGCACAAAAGCCAGGAATGAAATAGAAAGTGTATCATTATGTATCCAGGAACATTTTCATTGCATTTTGCGAAGCAAATTTTAAACGAAGTTTCTAAATATTTGGCAGGATAAAATTTTCTCCTGATTTCATAAACACCAAATGTATGTCAACATCATTAAAAGGTATATTCTGGTACTAACAGTTATTCTGATCATTCTTACTGCTAAATGTTCTATGCAACATTCTCATTCTGTGAGAAAACTGCACACTGGTAGTTATAGAGTCAGTAGATTTTGCCTACTGACAGATTAAGTATTCACTCCCTACATACTGCTTGTATATTAATACAAATCTGATATTTTTGTTTAGGTTATAAGAGTCACACACACATCATAGTTCATAATTTGCAAGCATGATTCAATATGTAACAATTTTATTGCAGAATTTTAGAAATAGGTATTATTGCAGAAGTAAGGCAAGTCAATTCATGCAGATGAGGTCAATAATGTGCATAAGTTTATAAAAATTGCAATACATTAAAATAACTTTTCATAAGTTACCTAACATCCTGGTTAAGAGGTGAGAACCATTGAGAGCAGTTTTTCATACATTTCAGTTCTTTTGTAGTTTCATATCAATTTGCAATCAATTAACAGCCAACCTCAAAAAAAACATTAGAAAAGGTTCTGCTAAAAAAATTGCTACTTAAGTTCACAATGTAAATATGCATTTCTAAATAAATAATAGGCAACCCATGTCCCTGGCTTAACTCTTAATAAATGAATCAATAAAAATTGTAATCTTTCTACTGGACCCATTAACAAATGTTGCATAACACCAATATATTTCCCAGAAATAAACTTAATAAATTTCTTCTGCAGAGATTTACAAGGCATATCACTTGATGCTTATTACAATTACATCTTGTGTCAAAACAATTTAATACTTATTAATGTTCTATTGAAGTGCAGGAGTGAAGAAACTTGAACCTAAATACATGGACACCAAAGATTATCAAGCAGTTAAATTTCCTTTTCAGAAATACCTTGAAAACCACTATTTTGTGATACTCAATTATGCCTTGCCCTCTTACTTTCCGATTAGGTTAATGATGAAAAATTTCCACATAGCAAACCTGCATGATGTCTGCCAACTTGATGATAAGTAGGTACCATGGTATTTCTGTTACATTTCCAGTTCAAATTTTCTATTTTAATTTCCCAGTTCAGATTTTCCAATCATGCTGTTTAAACACTGTGAACACAGCAATACGATGCCAGTTTGTTTGATTAAACACTAAAATGAATATTTTGGTCTCCTAGCCTAGATGTTCCACAACATTTTTCAAAATAGATGAGACCAAAAGTAACAATAGATGCAGTGGAGTCTGTTTAAAAGTGACTTATAATCACATACATTACTGTCAATTTATGTGTTAAGAAACTTATATTAATAACTTTTACTGATTCATGAAATTCCATGATTTCCAGGATGAAAAATTTCAGCAGACACCATGTAAACATCTCAACTTGACTATTTTCATTACACATCCCTACTAGCCAGTTTGACAAATTCAGCTGATGAAAAAATTTGATTTAGTTTACAGCCTACATGCTTCATATTTAAATTACAGGATATATTGACAAATTATTAAAAGTTCAGTGGTGTTAGAATTTAGCACATTATAGTTGTACTTCCAGTGTAAGCATGTCTACAAAACTATCTAAGTATTAAACATTTTCAATATCTCTTGTTAAACGTATGTATTGCACCTGATCATGATATTGACCAATTTAAAAAATAACTGATCACACTCTACTTCACAAAATTGAAGCATAAAAAGCCTAAAATATTTCCTCAACAATAAAATAGACCATATATTCATCAGAAGACAAGTTTGTGCATTTCACATAGACCTAAATCGCTAGATCATGCTTCAAGCAATATGAAATATACATAGATATAAAAATAGACATTTTAACAGCACAAAAATCTATCTACTATCCAGATAGCTTTCTGTACTTTTATGTAAAGGAGCTTTTAGGGCTGCTGAGTTTAATAGGCCTATTCAGACATATAATAAACAACAAGCATATACCCATAACAATTGGCACTGATTTCAGTTCTAAACAGCATCATTTATATGATGCAACAGTCTATGTGATTGGCAATTAGTGTTAAAACATTTCAGTTAGTATACATGCTCTATGCAAGAAATATTTCTACTGCACATTAATGGCACATTATACATTATTAAAATCATTCCAATAGGCCATAAAAAACAATTTTCTGTGATAAAAAACAAGTGAAAAAGAATTAAAGCTTCAATCTTTCCAACAAATTATGAACTATGCAAAGTAAACAATAAAATTGTTTGTTAAATAGGGTTAATTTTTATCTTTAACTAATGAGACTCGAAACTAACTTTTATATTTTGTCTTTTGTGGCCATTAAATAAGTTAACGTAGCATTGTAACTTCTTACCAGTAAAATATACAAAAAAGGGAGACATAATTCAGAATGAAAACTAATTACCATTGCCAATAGCATTAAAAATAAGGCTGCCTATGTGAAAAACATTCATCATATTTAAAATACCGCACTAAACAAAGTCAAATACATGCCCAGCCCTTCATTTAACAAGAACTTGATAAAAATTATTGAAACTTGCTGATAAATACTTTTTTTGTCGAGTCTTCATTCATTATGGCAAAGTTTTGCCAAAACAGACTACAATTTCTAACAATTCTTTTTAACTTAGTAAGAACACTTGAAATTTGCCTCAGAAGATAGCATTTTGAATGTCAATAGAGGTAATTCAACAGCATTTTATAATATCTGTCGAACACATTCTTAGTATTGATACCAAGGTTGTTTGCGAACCCAGCGAAGGCGGATTCCTGCATCAGTTCGAATTTTGATCGAAGCAGATTCAGCAGCACGGACAGTCTCTTTTACTGACTGCATAAGATTTTGTGCATTACCAACCAGCATTTCCGTAGCTTCCTTGTCTTCCTCTGTGCCTGAGGAAGAAAAATAGAAGTTTATTGCTATGACTAATGGTTACCATATGTGAAAAACCTAGTCCATCAATTAAGACAACATGGAACAGGAATACATTTTCTGCCTGCATGAGATATGCCAAGTTTCACTATGATAAGTTTTTTAACAAAAACTCTATGACAAATTAATTACATAGGGTACTAATTCCAACGATATTTATGTGTATTACAACTACTATTGAGTACTTCATGAAAAGAGTGAAAAATAATAAGAATAGAAGACTATGTTGTGGAGGGAGAATACATGATGGTATCGTCATTTTAAAATGCTGTCTTGGAGGAAATGTGATCTATAGATCATCTTTGATGTGCCACATTTGATGAATGAAAACCTTACATTTTCTGCCTTTCCTCTCTCTAAAAAATTAGCTTAATTGGTATGAAAAAAGTCCTTGGATTTAAGTCTGTAGTCACATTATGATGCATTATAACCTTTTACAGATAACTTAATTTGCTTAAATAAATTCCCAAAAGAGAATAAGAATGATTGGTTTACTATGATTAGAAAAAAAGCAAAGTTGAAAAATATGCGTCATTAATTAATGCATCACTAGCACTAAAATGCATCAAAAATTTGTATTTTGACACAATATTCCTTATGATATTGTACCTACATCTCAAAATTGTAAATTTTCTAACTGCAATTTACAAAACACACATTTTATGGCATTCCATCTTCAAAAGAACTTGTGGATGAGGTAATCTGATCCAATTTTTACTATTATTACCCCAGTTCATCAAAATTAATTTAAAATTTCTTTTTTATTGATTCCCATGGAATTATTCCTAAAAAAAAAAATATCATTGTAATGAATGAACTGGAAACTTGCGCCATACTAAAAAAATGTATACCCTAAGCTTATAGAGCTGCTCCACCTCAACAAATACTATTTCTACCATACCACAAAAAGAGGACGACGAAACCCCAAAACTCATACTTGCGCAAAAAAGGAAGGGAAGAGAAACTAAAACTATAGAATTCAATGGTTTTCGGCTCAACTTTGTGAAATCTCAACTTTGTGAAAGTCTCTGAAGACAGGACCTGAAGATGCCACATAAGTGACGAAACTGGTCGTACCGAAATAAAATATTTGTGAAATCCACTAAGTTTCAATTTCATTCATAAAACTATAGAATATTATCACCTAACTTTATGAGCCATAGAGTGTTCAAATAATGCTGAAGAGCCCATTACGCAAACTAAAAATTGAATTACTACATCTCTCCATTCTTCTCTCTTTCTTTAATGGTGATCTACCAATTATGGTAGGTTTCTGGAGGACACACGACACTGATATCTCAAAAACCCATACTACAATAACCATTGCTTCATTTATGCCACCCTTCACTTACGTCCAACATGCCTAATCTATTCCTCCCTCTACCTCGCTTACCCAACATTCCCCCCTCTATCACAGTCTTCAAGAATCCATTGCCACTCAGCACCATTTTTCCTGACTCCTTCAGATTTCTTCCAAGAGCCTTCACTCCTCCCATAACATGCCCAAAACTTCTTTATATGCTGCGCATTGGAACAGACACTGTGTGGACAATCTTTTGTCTGGCTCCTACTCTTCAACTTTTCTGTCATGGGAGACCCTACCAGGAGCAATGTTCATGCCCCCACTAGCACTGCTCCAGGGGTCATCAGAACATGCAAGTCCTCCCGCCACATCAAAGTTGTAGTCCAGGAGGACATTCCTCCCTATATAATGCAACATTGGGTTACACACACTCCTCTTGGAGTTGAACAGAAGGTTGAGATCAAAAGAGAGAGAAATTTTTCTGTTTTAAACAACCACATTAATTAATGAATATGAGAACCAATTTCAAGCCAACCCATATGAAATAGAAATAACTTTTCCCAATAAGTAAAATATATTAAATGGAAGAGATTTCTGTGCTGTACACCATGCTATGGTGTCCTTGAAACATAATTACACTTGTATAGAGTAGTTTTCAAGAAATTCCTATGATTATTTCCATAAGAGTTTAGCTCCTTTACTTTCCATGCATGGCATTCAAGTTAACATAAAACCTACAATGAATGTAAACACATAATTTGAATTAAAATAGGAAAGTTTACACCAAGTTATGGTCACTATTGGTGAAATAATTCCTAAAACTCATCAAAGAGAAATATGAATTACAACATACAGGCGAATTAAATAAATTCCATGTCCACGGGGCATTAAAGAAATCCAGTTTATAATTTAACATTGACTATGAAATTATTATTTATGTGACTTTTGACTTTTGACACACACACAAACATACTAACAACAGACTTAAGCAAACAAAAACTATGCAGTTACACTAGCATGCTATAGATGTAAGGTATGTGAGTAGCAAAATAATAGATGCATATTACTTACTGGTCCCTATCATGCATCCTGAGAGCATTTAGTAGAAAACAAGGGAATAGTGAAAGATATATATTAGAGATAGATTAACATTACTTACAAATAACTTATACATCTCGTCTTTGGAAAGTAATTTCATAACCCTCATGCAACCACTCCCTTTCCTATATGCTTACTGAATACAAATATATAATATACATGCCAGGAAAACTAGATAAAAATTCTCAGAAAAAAATTAAAATGAACACTACCAATGGATTGCAATGATCAATTTATTTTCAATTCTTAGACTTCAACCCCAGAATGAAGCTTAATGGTCACTAGAGACTGATATTACTACAGATGCAATGTAATACTAATATTTTTACTAATATGCAATTAAAAGATATAATCTTTTTACAAGAGAGAAATCTATTTGAAAGATTTCCATTAAATCTGGGTTTCATCTGTGACTAGAAAATGTAAGGCTTGAAACACAGCTACGTGAAAATCATTTGGCTCTAGAGGAAGAAGGATTTAATTTAAAAGGCATGCATAAAATAATTACAAAATATTTCATTCATCACAGAACAACAGTTTTAAAGCAATGAATTTCCAATGAAAACAGTGATGAAATTGGCAGAGATATCTTAAATGTAAGTGAAAATATCACATTTGCATGCACTTATTTTATGTTCCATTCACAATAAAAAATGGAACAATACTCAAAGGGGACAATTATGAAATACAAAAATAGAGCAATATAACTGCAGCACATTCATTGCCAAAAGTCTTACCATTTATGTATCATGAAATATATGCATTCCAAAATTATACTACACATTCAATACAGAGGACCAAGCAGCAGATTGTAAATTATTATTATGCACAGGCTGTATTGTTAATAAAAATACACTTTAGCAAAAATTGCACATAGAACATTCAATGTTCAATAATTGTTGAGTCACTCTCATTTCCATGTACCACCATAAAGATATACATTTTTCAATCGTGTTGACAGCAATACAGTGTCATTGAGAAGTAATTCTGGAATTTAAATGATTAATAATAACTTGGGGGGAGGAACTCATGATTGCATAATTTGTTAATACATAATGCTCAGTAACAAGGCGAGCTAAGTTGTCAAAATGATTAATGGTAAAGAAACCTAATGACTTCCAAGCATAAAATATGGGAGTATGCAAATGAATAATGGAGAAGAGAAAAGTTTTGCCATGAAATTAGAAATCACTTGTGATGCGGTTATTTCAAATTAAGATCAGCACACATCATTATTCTATTGGCAGTAAAAGGAGTGCTAAGGGAGAGGGGAAAGATCTCTAAACCATTAAAAACATTTGACAAAAGGACATCCATAAACATGAACTGAAAACTTGAGGGCAACATACTTATAATGAAAATCAAGCCACCAAAAATAAGAGTAGATACTAATTTGAGTATTATAGTAGTTGCAATGAGTGTATGAGCTTATCATTCCCTACAAATAAAAAAAAAATTTTACCAATAAAAAAGAAACCAAGCAAAAATGTTACCATAACTCACGTAAATATGAGATCTTTTAATTTAAATTACTTAAAATTAAGCCCCGAGTAAGTTGCGTATACTTTTTAATTACTGCACATTGCTTAATTAGAATGAATTATGGTCTCTTACATCTCATCTCTCCTTGATTATAAAAAGAAATTTCATGAGTTCCAGAACCTGCATTAGCCATGGAGTTTGAATATTATTTTCTATAATAAACTACAAGCTATTATAATTGAAATGGCTAAATAGAACTGATATTTTCTATTCTTGACCCCATCACCCAATCCACCAGGTGGCATATGATGTTATCAACAATTATCTTTTAATGCCCAAAGTGCAATTAATGCAACAAAGTACATGACTCATCTTGCATATACTTATGGATAACAGAATGATTAAATCCATTATTACCCCCTCGAATTTCTCCCTCTTCATTCCTGGGAATGGTCTCTGCCGGTAATAGGAGAAGCAGGGGAAAGAAAGTAAAGCGATCCTTATATACAAGCTCAAAGCAGCAAAAGCAGCACATGAGAAAGAAAGCGCTTCTCCTCTTGTACACATGATGGAGCATATGACATGTGCAACAGTGAACTCATGATTAGAAATACAGATGAGAAATTAAGTAAAAGGTATAGCAGCGAAAGGGTACATTTATTACCCCTCTGTGATACATCTGAAAAATTGTAACAAGAATAGAAAACTTTCCAAAAAAACTTCACCTATTTGTATGTTAACCTAAATCTCCCTTAAATTGTTTTAAGGTTGTAATCAGGAGTTCACCGTTACTCTTCCAATTTATAACATATTACAAGAAATATGTAGTAGTCCCAAACAATTATATCTTAATAACTAAAACATAATATTTAAATTTTACCAGAATTTTCTTATCTCATTTTAGCAGTAGTTGAATAAAAATACGATAGAAAGCCAATGGTGGTCTATTTTACCATTTACTACTAATTGCATCACTTCAATTTGCTACAATTTACAATCTATCAACCAAGAAACAGATTTTGAAGGTGAGATAATTGGAGTGACCACATAAAGTGTATTTTGGGTCATTATTTGGTGGGGGGGCAGGGTGCATTCACTCAACCAGGTGGGGTCAATCTATTATTAACTATTATTAACAGCTATTATTAACAATTATAACAAAATGCACTATATACCTTTGTTATTATTAACCTTTATGAAAACACTGTTGAAATTTTAACAGTAAAAGGGACAGTTTTGGATTTACAGTTAAAAACTATTGAATTTATTGTAGAATAACTTGTCTTAGGAGTTGTAACAGTAACTGTTGAAATTAATAGTATTTTCACAAAGGGTATACAGTACCTGAACATATTTAATGGGTGCTACTTTAATGCTTCATGTTCTGAATGAAATTTTGGAGAATACAGGAAGAATTTTTTTGAGGGTGCATTCAGAAATTCATCGCCAGTACGACCAGTGCCTCAAGCTCATTCGAATGAGCTTGAGGCACTCCAAATCCAAAATTGGCTGGTGTTGTCATTAGGCCACTGATTATGATGCCCAAGTTGTGGCATTTCTTGCCATGAAATCTTCACTGATACTGCTGTCTATAAGCTGTATTTTTACAGTAAATGCATCATAGTTATGAGTCAGAAATATCAGAAAATGAAGATTTTAGCAACATTGATGGAGCTAATAATAAGGTTAGATTAACATTTCTTTTTAAAATTCCAATACTGTGGTCAGTTTCAACTATTTGAATAATTATTTTAAAATAGTGATAATAACATAGGCCTCACTATATATTAATATTGAAGCATAGGAATTATTGAAACTGCTATTTGAATAATAACTTTCACATACTGGTTTGTTTGTATGATGCATAAAGAGTAAATAAGAGCATTTTTACCCATAGGAATCAGGTGTGATTGTGTACCAAAAAGGAGCTGACAACAAACTGACACAATTACGAACAAAGAGAAAATTTTCTGTTCAGAAACCAACTTTTATTGTCTATTCCTACCTCAAGTAAATCCCTCTATATGTTAACCAATATTCTAACCCAGATGTATAATTAGATATATTTACAAACATATACAATTTGCAAGGAGAAAAATAACCCTGGCAAGTGTCCCATAAATTTTGAATACCATAACATCTTCACCCAATTTTAACATGCTCTCTTCTTAACCTCAAGCCCTAACAAAATAAGCAATTTTCTCATTTATTCCCAATTAAAAATGAGAATTAAATGGGTTATTAGTAAGAAATGCTACTGTGTGTGAAACAATACCTGTAACACACATTGTGACAAGAATTATTTTGTTCATTCATTTCTAATGATATGTATCTCCCAGACAGCACTGTTGGTCCGTGGGACATCCCTTGGATCTCCCGAATGT
>LYUA01002792.1:221281-233417 GCA_002093875.1 Calopteryx splendens
CATGACATTAGCAATAGATGCAAAGATATATGTATGCATAGTAAGAATTAATTTCCCAAGTTTACCCCAATACTGCATACAGCAGTGATACTGCGTACTGCAGTGATAACTTTCCTAGAGGTCATTTGAGAAATAAATCAACTTGCATTTCAGGAAAATGGTATCAATGAAACTTTTTTTAGGAATTTTCACTCTTAGGAATATCAGAATTTCAATTAATGTAGTAAAACCTTTGGCATCTCTGGTGTTTTTGAGTGAAATACTTATTGAATTACATGATTTTCCCTGTTTTCAGGATTGTAGCAACCCATTGAAATTTATTCACTGAAATATAACACCTGCTATTTTCACTTAATAAATTTTGAAAAAATGAAAGTTTTTGGACTACTGGAATAGTTCAAAAATTTTTCCTTTGCTCATTTTCAAATGGATAAAATTATTGTTTGCTTAAGATGCGACACAAAATACTTCCAATCTCATCACCAAATTAGTCAAAGATAAAGCCATTATTTAATTATTCCAATTAGTCATATATACAACAACTGGCACTTTATGAAATTCTCGTTCCCACTAAAGAAAGAACTGTATGTAAATTTCACCGTATAATTTACTGGGATGACAAGTTTTGACAAATTATGTCACCTTCAGGTGGATAGAAGTACATATATTAAAGTACAAATACAGTATGCAAATTAAAACACAGTTGAAAGAGCTGATTGGGGAAAGGTATAGGGCTGGAAATATGGCTGAGGGTAGAGGGTGAGGAGTGGCAGAAAGAAAGGGGGGTGGAATGAGAGATGGGAGAGACTGAAAAATTTGTGGTCATTTTCATAATTTGCTTAAACTTTTCAAAATATGATAGTAATCACAACATCTCACCTACATAAGAAATTTGTGATTATAATAACTTTTAGCATTTCATATAATTTCACCTCTCCTATAAAAATGTAGCAAAACATATATTGGCAATCACTGCTATTCAGACTCTTTATGAACACTTTGTCATTAAATGGTTTTTTCCCAAATAAAGCTAATGTACTTATTCCCCTTTTTCCCCACACTTCGGACATCTGCAGATCACATAATCTGTCAAATACCAGATCACACCAATGAATTTTATGGTGGAATTCTCCGACAAAAGCGTGTTCATTTTTCTTCCACTGAATCAAATATTTCATCATTAATTTTCATAAACTTTATATTAAAAATCCTACAACAATTTTTATTCAATTTTTCAACTAATTCTGCATAGGGAAAATTTTGTCCGCAAGGCTAGATAACAAAAGAAGGTAAAATAAGTGTGCTGATTCTTTGGGACTTGCGACATGTGACATGTAAAAAACAAAAAAATATGGAAGTTAAAATTCACCACTAGGATTAATGGGATTGGAGTTAATTGGGTTTAAATTATGGGAAAATTTCAGGGATGATACATTTATATTTTGGATTTTGCATTGGAACACAATATTTCGCAACAGCTGGGCAGTACCTCTTGCCCATTTTGGAAAGGGACTGATGGGCCTGGGAGATGTTCTTCCCATTGCTGCCAACCCTGGAGAAGGAGCTCGTGGACTTGATGGAGATGGCTGCTCTCTCAGACTTTGACCAACTTCACATGACCAGCCACCAATCCCACAAGCAGACAGAAAATTATAGATTAAATAAGAAGATAAGAAAGGCCCACACCTAAAAAAGCAGGAATGTTAATTTCTCTCACTTTCATGGAGTAGTTTAGTATGAGTTATGGCATTCAAAATTCCACTTGAATGACATCATCTGAGCACATGTCTTCCAACACAGTCAAAGAGAGGCTTCAAAGACAATACCCATATACTATAAACATTACTACTAGGTTAGCTAAGAAGGATGAAATGGCTTTCAGAGCCTTTAAAAGATTCCCCATTCAAGTACTTCTACTGGTCACTTAGAGCACGTATTAAATACTTTTGTATGTTGTCATTATATAATGCCATTAATGGAAAGTGAAATACAAAATTTTACTTTCCTTAAAATTATTCATAATGAGTTCGGCAAAATCATCATCTCTTTTTGAGGAACCACCACCGGTTATCATAAAAAAGTACTTCCTCCCAGAGGATCTTATAATGCTGTACAAAATATGGGGAAAATAGGAAGGAATTTTTTAAACTTATGTTTTCCAGGTAATTCAAAGTGAAGATATCATGATCCATGTAATTATCATATGTAAAAGATAAAAATTTATATCCCTCAAATTCACTTTCAAGTGCAATTACTTATCTATTTGATTTTTGCCTAAAATTAGGAAGCTGGTTTAAATCCAGAGCCACAATGCAAGAATGATATTCTATCGTTATTTATACTCATTTTGCCTCACTAACTCCTCCTAAATTCAAGGACTTATTGTAGTATATTCACATTTGATGGCAATATACATATTCAACCTCAGTTCCCAACAGTAATAATATCGATGTTGATAATCTGGAGTAACAGGAAAGGTAAATGGTGATTTTCTGAATCTGCGTGGATACATTCTTTTTATCTCCGAGCTCCCACAGTGATGCATTAGATTGAAACATAATACTTTGCAAGATAAATTTTCAACTCCAAACTTTCCACTTTTTATAGTGAAACATGAACTATTACCTACCTTCACAATATTAGTATCCAGGATAACATCCTAGCTCATTGGAGGAAAAGTTCTTAGGTTTCCGACCGGGTCCAGGCATTGGTAAGCACCTTGTGTAAGGTTCTTACCAACGCCTGGACCCGGTCGGAAACCCGATAACTTTTCCTCCAGTCTATTCGCCGGGAAAACCTGAGATCCTTCATCCTAGCTCATTAGCTTATAGCAACTTTTTTCCCTAGGAATGTAATATAAAACCTCACTCATGAATAACAGAAAAACTTAACGAAAACCAGACTGGTTATGGTACAAAAATCAGCAATCTCAAAAATTAAAATCTGAAATTAATTTTAAAGTTTAATAGTTATGTATTCATCACATGAAAATCTCGCAGATCTCAATACATTGTGGAAAAAAATGAAAGACAGATGAAGAATAAAATATAAGCACAGACATGTGACATTTGATGGTGTCACGGAAGATGGAAAATGGATATTAAAAATTAAACTATACAAAATCATATACTATTTTAGTTTAGTGAAAGATGGGGCAGAGAGATAACAGTTATTACCAGATTAATGTCCTAATAATAGTAATTTAGTTGAAAAGGGTCTACTAAAATTATTATTGTTATATAAATCAAGGTAGATTAATATTTTCTCTTGAATATACTCAATAAAAATAAAATTGAATTTAGTTAGCAACCCAGATGTTTAACCTAATACATTAAACTCCCAATTATCTGTGTTAATCACTAGCCAAGGGTGCTGGGATACTCCGAAAACATGGATAATCTGTTGATTAGGCTCGAGGGGTGCTTCACTAAAATAAATAAACTCCCGAAGAAAATGTCACCAGCTGCCAATGAGTTGATCTTTGTTGCATCACTTACTAAGCCACTTTAACCTTTATGGTGCAGAAAACTCTCAATCCCTATTTCATCATTGAAAATCTTTGCTTTCTCTATCAGAATAGGACCTGAAACAGGAATTCCATCCACTCACTTTTGTTAAACTACCAAAGGAGGGCAGTGTCAGGTTTTTCGTTGGTCTATTAATTATTATATAGAAGAGCAACTTCCTATTCTAAGAATCTAAGACTAAGACTCTAACTTCTAAGACTTTCTTTTCATTACATTGGAAATACTGCACAACCAGTGAGGGTTGATATATTGGCCTGCTGGCAGTAAAAGGGTTAAGGAACATAAAACAATTTCAGCATTTTTATCTCTTCTCTTGCACAGACAGATATCCCATTATGCACGGCCCTTCCAGTCTGTGGGAAAGTAACCCATCCCATTCCCCTCCAGTCCATAACACTGCCGATAAAAAAATCTGAGGCAATGCACAGATAATCTCCAGCCTAGATAATGCACACATGGATAACTGTATTGGGAGTTACCTGCACTATACATTCCTCTAAGTCACTGATTTCACAACTGATATAAAATGCAGCAAAATGGAAGTTATTTAAAACTAAAATTCAATTTAAAATTATTTGAAAAATATTTTTTTTGGATTACTATAGGGAAAACTTAATTTTTTTTAAATGTACAAACCTGATAACCACGATTTAAATAAACATGCTTTTAGGTGAAAAAGCTTTTCATAAAATTTCTGGGAATTTAATTTCTTATCATCAGGCCAGGGATTAATTACTTCAGTATACAAGTACAGTATACTTGTATATGTCTTGAAGGTCTCATATTTGTTTATAACATGGCATATTGTCATCATTTTCCACTAATAATTTGTCTGAGATTCCCAAAGCAATGGAGGGTGACATTATTTCTGAATTCATAATAGGTACTTGATCATATAAAATAAAATTTCTGCCTACAATTTATACTTAGTGACTACTATTTAATTATCACTGGATCATTTTCTTCTAGAAATGCTGTTCGAAAATTAAGATCTTTTACTATAGCCATTATCTATGCAAGAAAAATGCCACTTGTTATTAGGCTGCTGTTTACAGTCGATATTTCTAAAAATTAAAGTACAGAACACCCAATATTATCTTTCTTGGAAATCATGAAAAATCCTATTAACCCTGTAAGACTGATGTAGATATGAAAATATTATAAACCAAAAGTGGGGAGATGGTATTAAATTGATAGATTGATAGTCCAATGAAGAAATTCATTTATTGATGGTTCAGTGTGCATGGATTTTACCTAGTAACTGCACATATTTAGAGAAAAAATGTTGAAGAGAGAGACCAAAAAAAATATTTTCTACAAGGGATAAGTGGAGAAGATCAGAGTTGATTTGCAATTTTAAATACATTGCTATGAATTAAAATATGAAAATGTCAATTGGGTAAAACTTCATAGAACAGATAATAATTCAACATTCCACAAACTTGGTATTTTTGTAGGGCTGTAAGATAATTTGAAATTTAGGCACTAAGAAAAACATTTTGAAATATGCAGTTAACATCACATTTCCAATATGAAATTAACTTATGCCTCCATACATAAGACATGAAAACAAATTCACATTAGGTACCTACCTATTTGCTAATAATGAATTTTCAAATAATTGTTGCATTACATTATTAAGTAGTTTTTGTACAAACACCATAATTAAATATTCACTAAAATTAAAATCAATGCACAAATGGAAATGATTTTAAGTGGGTGTGAGAATTTTTATCACCATTTACCACATGTTTGGAAGAATTTAGGCTGAAGGAAGAGATGAAAATTAACTCTAGAAAAATTGGTTTAATTTTTGTTAGGAGTTTTTGCGACTTCTTTACTTATTCACATGCAGAACAAAAAAATAGGCATAATTCATTTTCCAAGGAAAAAGTATTTACATGGTCATAGACTTATCTTTTCGGTTCCTTAAACACATATTAAGATAATAAATATAACTAAAGAGGAAATAGGGGTATGCTCCATTTGTTACAAATGATAAGATTTTAACAGATAACAAAACTAGTATTTTTAATGAGGGCATCAACTGAGAAGACTTATTGCAATACCTTTCTGAGAGAAGAAATGTACAGGCTCTTGTGAATCATTCAGACCATCTCGATCTTGCTGTGAAGTTGGTTTATGCCATCCATTTGCACTATGCTGGTGATCTGAAAAGTCAACAATTATTCTCGAAACCTAGGTACTCCAAAAAGAAAACCATTAAAAGAAGATTATAATGTATCTGGATCGATCACCTAAATCCGGAATGGCAGTTTCTGTAATAGATATTAGTCACTGAAATTCATAGCACAATTGATAACACACATTAGATGAATGAAACACAAATGATGACAAAATGTACAATTATTAACAAGTGTAACTATACTTCATCTTTCTATCCAGTCCATTAACATTCTTAATATAAGCAATGCTCCAAGTGAAAAACTTGTTTTTAACATGGTGCATGCAAACTTTGAGTGAAATCACACATTGTGGATGTGAAAACAAGTGAAAGTAGGGAGAACTACATTTTAAAGATGATACTAGAGGAAAAGAACTTCGTAAACCATATAAAAAATTGAACACTTGAGCTGCATAACATGCATGATTTACATTAAAAGTAGAGAAAATGGCAAAACAAATTAGGGCAAAAATTGAATACTCCAGGGAGACAATGATATACTCCACAATTCTGACTATACATGGAAGGGGAAGAGCTAGAAAGGCACTCTTAATGGTCCCATTTCCAAAATTTTAAAAGTATGCCTGTTTCAGAGCTTCAAATATTTCAATTTCCTTAAGATTAAGCTACAAAACATGCTTGAATTAAAATAAGACAATCACCTATAGCAGAAAAACCCATTCAAATATTATTCTGAATCAAAGAGCCACCTAAAAAAACTCAATTATTGCAATCATCGTCCTTATTTCCCAAAGCATATTATATAAATAAATATAGAGACCAGATTCACAATAATTTCATTTGGAGATAATTACTATATTGAGTAATCACAATTTTATTCAGAATAGTTGACAAAGGGTAAGATGATGGACTAAAAGAAAACACTTGAATACAAAGCATTACTTTAAATTCTAACACCGAACGATAATGAGGCTGCACTATTACTAACTATAAATTTTCATAAAACATTGTGCGAACAGTGTGAACAAAGCAACATCCAATGCATACTCTTCCTTTTTGCCATATAAAAGAGGGTCTCACTATTCCAAAGGAATTAACATGATAATAAAAGCAATTATTCAAACACAAGCATTGCACACAGATTAAAGCATAAGTAACCAAATGGGTTAATGCTGCACTATACCTCTCTGAGGTTGGGCAAATATTTCATTGAAATCGACGTTAAAGATATCACCGAAGTTGACCCCCACATCAGCAGGGCTTTCTTGTAGTCCAGCTGTTGAGTAACAAGAGAGAAAAGGGGAGCAAGAGAGAAAGGAAAGATGGTAGGATACATGGGTTATGTAAAGGTTAATTCAGACAGCAAGAAGATATTAAGCAGTCATAATGCCAACAACTTTAAAAGGAAGAATTAAACATTAACTAAGAAGCATAGATATCAAAAGACCTAAACCAAAGTTGTTTCATTGTAATTATACTGAAAATATTTTAATTATTTGTTATTTTAATCTTCAAAAACTCAGAAATATACGATTTATCATTAAAAAACTGTTCTTGCCAAGCTTAGGAATATTTATATTGGACCATCGATTTCCTCCACAGTAATTGAGGCATATCACCTAAAATGAGTTCAAATCTCAAGGCAGGACTTGACCTGATAAAGTAAACACTGTTTGTGAGTCACTGAATAGTAAGTTTGTTAAAAGAATAAGTTGAAAATCAATTTTTACTAAGATAACATTTAAAAAATCTTATTGCATTATGCTGATCTTAGATTGAGATTCAATTAGCCAAATTGAAATTAAATTAAATAAACCTAAGTGTGTAATACGGTTACTCCCCCTAGCAGAGGTGAAGTATTAAATCTGTAAGCAAAATTCTACCCAAAATAAAGATAACTTTCAAAATTCATTCTCCAAATTATTTATCTAAAATGATACATACATATTTTTTTACAAGACAAAAACTTGAAGGGAGACTGAACAAACCAACAACTGCATAGTGTATTGGCATCAATTTGATTCATTTACACCCGCAAAATGGTAGTGGTGACCAGCAAGAGTGATGATCTCTAGACTGTTCACGAATCTTGCATTTGCTGAATTATTGAAAAAAATTTTCTCAAACATTTTAAGTACAGTATTTTTTTATAGTTTCAGGAAGAAATATAACGGAAAATATTAACCCAGTTAACAAATTGAGTGAATGGGAAAATATACCCCCAAGAATTAATCTAGGGATAGTGACGAAACTAATTGGTGAGACTCATTTTTAAACATACTTATATAAATATTTATGAGAAATACCAAATGACAATCTACATTTGATTGACATAAAAAATATCAAGAAATCATTTAATAGTGATAGCTAAGTCATGTTTTATTGAGGATGAAATGAAAATTAATAAAGCAAGTTTCATGTTCATTTCAGAAACTTGAGCACAGGTTTATTTAAATGAACTCCCCTATGATCAATTAAAATAGCTAGGGACAATATAATAAGAAATTTGTAATAAAATTAGTAGAAAAAATAAAATTGTTCTTTGCATGAAATTGCCAATTATACTTAGTTAACTGTTCCTGGGGGAGTAAAATATCAGGGGGTCATAGTCTTATAGCCCCCCACTATCTATGCCAATACATATATTTTTAATAGATATTTAAACCACTTTACAGTACATTTATTGTACGTCTTATAAAAAAAGATGCTGTTTCTATTTATACATGAAGACAGTGTGACTTATCATAAGGCCATTCCATTATTGGGGAAACAAAAATTGTTTGGAGTGGCAATCTTATGCCAGGCAGGGAACACCCTTAAATACTAGGCATTATTGCAATTTTATTTTATTGCAAAACTAGGCCTTATTGCAATTTTTTTTAACAAGGAGTGAAAATTCAATTACATTATAATACCTAATATAATTAATCAAAGGAAATAACTAGTTCCATGTCACCAGTACTGCTTTTAATTGTCTCATGCTAACAGTGACTTCAGCATTCTCCTAAATTGATACACATTCTGCCAATCTTACATAGACTTTTCATATTGACCTCCTAAACCACAAATTCTGAGATCATTAGGGACTTGCAAATCAATCTGGATATTTATCATTCTGGTTAACTAATTAAAATTGTAAATAGAATGCTGTTGGTCCCTTAAAAAAGACCAGATAATGGTTATCTCTTTATAGTGTAAAATATGTAGATTTTTAACTATATATTCATTTTTTCAATCTGAGTACCATGATTAAGTTACAAGTATCATCGACAGAGGCAAAGTAACTGACAAAAAATAAAAAAAAGAACATTAATGAGCTTCAATATCCTTGGAATGGGTTTAGGCAATTTACAATTTTACTCTATATACAATAAATCTTAAATTAAACTAACCAAAGAATATCATAACTAATGAAACTGGAAATTATAATAATCCAGCACTGATATTCAATACAGCATTTACATAGCAATATACAGTCTGAAAAAATTGGTTGCATATTCTCTTTTTTTTTCAAGATAAAAAAATGACTTTACCACTACACTAGATTATTTTCTCATTACAGCCAATATGTAAGTGGGTATGAAATGAAGTAAGCAAACAAAAGCATTGAATTATTGGTGAAGGATAAATTAAATGGTTTCACAAAATAGCCGTCAAAATCATTTGGTACTTGGAAAATATCTATATAGCATAAATGTATTGATGAAAAACTGCACACAAATGCTTTTTGGTTAAAGTTATGTTGAGAATAACTACTAGAATTTTATGCCTAAATGTAGCAAGCATATTCTCTACAGCAATAAAATTAAAACTTAAAGATGTATTATTACTGTTAAGAAGATAAATTGTACCTGCCAGAGAGAAATATAAGTTGTCTCCTATAGCTGTAGAGAATGCATTTATATAGCAGTAAAAATATTCAGAGAATTGTTATGATGCTTACCATGAATTTTATTTTATTCAGAAAAAGACAAATAATTAACTGAACACAGGCATATTTCCCTGCATTATAGTAATAACACAAAGGAGACAATGGGATATCTCTCTTCCACATATAAGAATTCAGCATACATTGTCAGGCAAATCAGATTTCATAGGTGACAAAATAAAAAGTAGGTCGTCTCTGCTGTTCAAAATAAATTTGTTGCATTCTGTGTGCAGCATTAGTAAGGCTTTCGACAAGGTACACTAAAAAGTATGCCACTACTCTGATGGGAAAACTTATAAATAAATATACCAATAACAATATCATTAAATAAATATTAAGGAAAATATATTCAAGTATCAGGATTAAGTGATTGGAGATTAATGAGATTTGGAATTTCCCATATTTTACCGGAAAAATTTTGTTCACCTTTGTAAGAGCCTTGCCTTCTTTGAAATTTTACATCAGATCTAACAGATAGAATACCCTTGTGCTTGTGTGCCATAGCATTTGAGGGTCTGGCTGATTATATGGCCATATTAACAACAATTATGACTTCTTCATTCACACATTTTGTGACATGACTGCACTCATTGACAAAGAGTACCTATGATCAAATATCAGCACTTAAGTCAGTAGCAGATAAATTGTATTCTTCTATGGGATAGTGTTGGGCAATATATTAATCTAGTTTCCTTCACTTGGAGTTTGAATGCCCATGGTTAACATCCACTCCGTGTATCCACCCTACTGGATATATTAGTCCACAAATCTATCTATAATCAGATTCTGATGAGTTTTGCAATGTTATTTTACATCACCGTGCATAAAATATTTCTTTAAAGAATGCAAAATTGAAATACCATGGATTATCTTCAAATAGCATCCATTTTCTTAGTATGCAAAACATCTCCATTAATTCAGAGACCTCACGTGGCGCCTACTTTCTGCAATTTGTATAAGGGTATCTCCTGAGACCATTGATTAAGGGTAAATATTTACAATGACTTTGGTAGTGTAAAAATAAGTACATATAAAATTTTAATTACTGAATGGTTGAAATGTTTAGTTGGAAGGAAAAATAACAGTTCCATTACAGACATCACATTTCTAAGACTGAAAGTAAAAGGAAGCAATTTATGAAAGTTGTTGATGTATTTTGGGAGAAAATTACAATCATTATGAGGAATTTTCATATATACAAGGCATATAACAGTAATAGCAATACCTGAAATTTAATTTCGAAAATTAAAAAAAATTTCTGCCTGAAAAGAATTTATTAAATTAGAAATATTCATAACATTTTATGTAAATTCTGAAAACTTACCGTTGATGTGAAGGGCACTCATATCAGGTGGAGGAGGTAGATCAGGAGTCACAGTTACTGCTTGTCTCACCAAACCCACAGATGAAAGGAGCTGAGCGAAGAGAATATTACTCTGTTTATGCATATGTAAAATATTTTTCTAATTCATAATAATTTAAGAAAATCCCTCCCACCATATTATTGAAGATTTATCATAGTCTCTCAAACAAAAGCTACCCCCAGATTTAAGATGGCCTCAGGGAGATTTGCAAATTTATATAGAAGAAAAGATATTTTCAAATAATTCTCATCCCTTATTTATTTGTATTCAAGCAATGTACAAATCTTCCAACTGGAATGCATTTGTACCAACATTTGTGAAACATTTACAATTTACAAGTGGGTGATAAAATGTGTGATGAATATTGAAATGAAAAGAACAGGAATTTTGTAACCACTAAAATTCATGAATCTACCAAGATCGTAGATTTCTGAGTTACTGTTTTCACTTCTAAGTGAAAAAACACTGGAATGACTCCTATGGTTTAAGAACTTAACATTCCGGTGTATGCATAGTCATGTTTTTTTAAACTTACTTATTTTCCTAATTTTTATATGAAAGTTGATTTCAAAATTTCAATATCCAACAGATTCTGCTACCTATTGTAGAATAACTCATGAGACTCTTGACGTAATGACAAATGTGTGGCATGGCTAAAATAGTGTAGGTGGCATAGGACAGTAGAACGTACATAATGAAGACCTAGAGAGGCTTATCCTGAAATTTGAAGGGGTGTTTCCCCTCTCCCATCTCTCCTTGCTTTACATTAAGTGGATGAAAAATGACCATATGTTGGTCTTCAAAGACATTAACACCATGTGAATTTCTCATTTTTTATCAATTTCCTTGGTATTTTATTTCCAAATGACTACTGTAGACACTGGAGTGTATTTTGACCCCAGATTTTTCAGTGAAATTTCACTAGCACATACTTTCTTCGCTTTAAATGCTCCCACAAATAATTTTTGAGTAATGATTTGCTAATGGGCAGGTCTGCAGATTGGAAGTGATTAAAACATTCCATTAATACCTAATCAATGTTTTTGTAATGAGTTCCAAGCAGATTTTAAGCTTTGTTGGGTTATATATTGATTTATTTTTTTATCTGCTGGTAATAATACAAGGTGCATTCCAGTTGTAAGGCCTCCAATTTTTTTTCTCCGGACTGGAA
>LYUA01002792.1:247700-265512 GCA_002093875.1 Calopteryx splendens
GAGGGTAGAGCTCACCCAGTACTAAGCCCAAAGGTGTGTGAAATTCACACATCAGAGTAGGCCAGGCCCAGGGTAGGCCTTTCCCTGAACCGCCTGTGATTTCTCAGGATAACCTGGGACCCGAAAAATGATACACAGCTTGGGTTAAGCTGAGGGTGTCCAGAGGCATCACCTGGAATCAAACCCGGCTTAGTGGCTCAGTGCTCTACCTACTGGACTACCGTGCCCCTACTCAATACATGTGGTCAACACCTTAACTATCACCTTAAGATGATTTGCCTAGTTGTTATTTCAAAACTGGTAGAGCTTTTTGGGTGAATTTCATATATTTAATTGAAAATTATAACCAAGGGAATCAACAGAAAACATTGAGCTCAAATATAAAATGCAAAATTTTTGTTGACCACCCAATACATGTTTTGAAATAAAAACTATGCAAAATTAACTTAAGGTGATGTTTTTTATTTTTTGTAACACACATGTTTTCTCATTTTTTCACATAATCACTGCTGATGCTCAAATTTGTTATAGCCATCACCAATTTTTCAATTCCTTCTCGATGGTCCTCTTCATTGAGAAGGCAACGCACTAGACAAATTATGCCTAATGGCAGTTGCTTTCTGTAGAATAGGCAATATCTTCATAAAACTGAATCCATTATTTCAGAATGGGGATCAATCATCACAAAAATGAAAATGTTGAGATTTTTGCAGCCATGATATATTTATAGATTCCTGCACCGATACATGTAGAAAAATGGGACTTGTCGGGTGCATTGATTAGCTGTTTTTTGCAGTTTAAAATAAATAACCATATGCAGATTAGAAATTGGTATGATGGAAATCTATTGGAGCGCTAACGTCTTGAATGCTAGAGAATAACCAGTTTAAAAATGAAGAGTAAGTAAGAACATCAGAACTTAGCACTTCGAAAAATTTCCTTCTCTATCACCTGAGTAAATCTTGTAAGAATATTAAGTGAACATGTTTGAATTTTGGCATGGGCAACTATATAAATATCACCTAAATTTTAGGTCCCCAAAGGCCCCTAATGTGATCCTGAACCCCCACCTATGACAAAAACATGTATGATTTTTTCAATTTTTAACATATTACATTCAGAAGTTTCTGTGCGAACATTTGCAGATTTTAAATATTTTTCCAGTTTTCAAAAACATACAGGGATACATTATACAAGAATAGTACACTTCTGGTAACATATTATAAACAGTCACAGCATCTTTTCATATTCTATCTCTTGGTGTTGATTAGAACTGAAAAAATGCCAACCAACTAACTCTATAGGGAACATTTTTGTTGCACATCCATACTCTTTCAATTAGGGAGTGTCATGAATGAAAGTTATAAATTATAGATACCCTTCATTAAAATTATAATTGTACATACTATGTTGAATTATATCATCAGAACTACCTTCCAACAGCTTGTGCCTGAGGTGATGAAGCCTGTCCATGCCTACAATAGTCAGCCAGTTGACGAGAAAGGGAGTCCACCTCATCGCATAATGCCAGAATTCCAGCTCTCTCTGTCCCTGGGAGACCATCTGCAACCTAAGGGAATGCATATGAAAGTGATAATGACCATCCACAAATGATTCTAAAATAAACATGTCCGCAGGAATCCACAGAGAAAAGCTGATTTTTTTACTTTAAATGCACTGAAAGGTACATAGTTCACTTAATGAAGCAAAATTAGAATAGAGCAGCATGATGTTTATAACAATATATATTCAATAAGGTGATTAGTACCTGCATATTCTACTACTCATTAGCCATTTTAAATTAAATCACAAGAATGCAATATACAAGTGCAGTGATCGTGGTTGCTATTTTTATGGACATATATTACAATGAAATACTGACCATTATTGTGAATTCACAATTTTATTCAATTAGCAACCATGTTTTTTCAATATTTGAATTCCTGAAAAAATCTTTTAGACAGATTTTGTGGACTTACTTTTAATATTCATTACTGAACCATAAAGTATTCAATTTCATTCACTAAATCCCATTCATGATTTCATGCAATTTGCATATAAAGTAAGAAGTACCTAGGTACTATGTACATTTATTTCTACATGGGAAATAACAAGGTAAGCCACCTCCTCTACAGTTATTCTACTAGAAATTAAGATTTATCCTGAAAATAAACCATTAGCAATGAAGAAGAGGCTATATTTATTTTCACCGACACTGAAATTTATTTTAACCAATTGTAAGAGTAATTATGCTATTATTTACCCTGTCAATGAAAGGTAATTTAATCAGCTTCACAGCATAAAAGCTCAAGCTCACAACATCAAAAGAATGGTAATTGTTGATTCACCATGGTACAAAAAAGTCCTTACTTTACACAAATATTGTATAAATATTGGTAAATTCATGTCATATTTTGAATTTGTTAGACATTGATTCATAAAACACCCACGGATACTGATGCATTAGGTGTTTTGTTTACATAAGTTTTTTGTCACTGTAATAAATCTGCAGCTATTTACTATTTTAATCACTTTTACTAATTTTGGATCAAACGTTTTGTTCTAATTTTGAAAATGGAATTTCTTAAGGCCGAAAACAGTTAACTTAAAACAACACCAGCATCAAATGCATATTTAAGATAACTCAAATGATGCCACACAAACTAAATGCATGTTCTTCGGGTACTAGAATTTTTAACAGCTTAGACCAGCATACAAAGCATCAAGTTTTTCTCCTATAAGCACATTTAGCAATTGGTACTTCATTAGTCCAACAAAGCAAAGGTCTTAGAGAAGGTAATTCCATTCTTAAAATGAATGATGAATTTCATTAATGAACTAAAAAGAAATAACATGCACACAATTCCTTAAAATATGAAATAACGTGGATCTGAAAAGAGTTCTCAACACATTTTACTCATATTATATATTACCTAATAAATTTACCTTGTTTATTTTATCTCTAAGCACTTAAATTATTTTTTTATATTTTAGAGCATTCACCTAAATCATTCAGCAAAGACAATAGCTACAAAGGAAATCTAAATTCAAAAGCAATATTGTGAAAAAATGTTATCACTTGCTATGTACAGGGGATTTCAATGTGTTATCAACCTTTACAATTGCTGGCAAGTTCTTAAGAAAGGGGGTAAGAAAATAGCATTCATAAATACGTTTAGAATTAGGAATGAAAAGGTGATTAGGAGTATAATATAAGGAATAATACCCTGCTAAAAACAATACTGTTTTAAAAGGGAAAAATTATATTGAAAAAATTCAAAGGCTGACCCAGAACACGTTATTCCCAGAGTATGGTCGGTAAAATGGAATACAAATTCTGAAATGAAAATACTAAGCTCATGTCAAATATTATTTGACATGGGTAGCAATGAGTAGAAGTTTATGCAGGATTTATATCACAATGTTTTGCTTCACATACAATTTTCAGTACACAAATATTTTATGACAAAATGTCTAATGTGGCCAGCACATTATTTTTTCCACTCTTTCGATATTCTTATTTTAAATCTATACCAAATTAAAAAAAAACACTATGAAAAAACAAGGTGAATATTAGGTAATTATTAAGAGGTGGCTTTATGAATGATCTGATGATTTTTTTGCATTTTTCATCTGATAACCTCCAAAGAATATCGCAATGCATTACCCTTTGATCATGGCCCTTCTCCAGTGAGTCTTCCCATCTATTTTTAACAATAGCTGTGAAAAGTCTGTCCCGATAAAGAAGAATTAAAGGAACTACCCTATGCTTCTTTTAATGTCCTCCTCAGGGGTGAAAGGTTTTCATAAATATGTAAAAATTTATGGATTGATTTTGTACATGTTATATATTTTTATTGAGTCACAACTACTAGGAATATGCCTTACTTTTTATAATTACTTTCTCAAGAGAATGACTTTTCTTTGGGGATTAAATATAGATTTTAAAATTAAATGTACTCCATTCACATTGGTGAATGCCCAAATTTGAAGACAATACATTTTTGCATTGCTGTGGATTACATTATCTTAATTAATCATTATAAAATTATTTTAAAAGGGAATCTTCAGTATTGTTTAAGAAATGGAGGCCTACATAATGGTAAGCAAATATTAAAGACCAAAAACCAGTAATTAACCTAAATGTTGGTTTGTTAGGCAAGGATATAGCTCCGCTAATAGGAAATCTAATGGCAATTTAAATTCACATATCAGGGAATGAGAACTAGTTCCTTTCCCAATGCCACCTGCAATTCTCCATTGATTGACATGAACTCAACACTAAGTCAACAAAATGGATTTAGGAAGCAAAATTTGTAGCAGTGTACAAACAAAGAATTGCAAATAAGCAAACATGAGGAGAAGGGTATTGCTACCTTTACTAAAATTTCCAGGAAACACTCAGCTAATACAAAACCTAACACTGTGTGAAATTCACATATCAGAGGGACTAGTTCCTTTCCTTGTGCCACCTGTAGTTCTTCAGGAAGATCTAGTACCTGAAAAATCACACAGCTTGGGAACAGCTAAGGGTACTATTACATCTAAATAAGTCCTATTTTTTGAAACTTAAAAATGACATAGTGTCCAAATGGGTAAGCCCTCTACTCTCAACTGAAACATCCTCACTCCGAATTTGGGCTATGTCATCTTTTTCTCACATTTCACCTACTAAGCCAACATTAGAGTGGCAGCTATGGTAGAATGCTAATCAGATTGCTATCCAACAGCATATACTCCACAAAACTTGAATCATAAGTTTCATTATGCATTATATGGCATCTATTAATGCTGAGAAATCAATTCTCCCTTTATTAATTGAAAACCAACACTATTCACCAGCAATAGGCATAAAAGAAAAATAACAAATAACTAAAAAAACAATAAAATGATATCAGAACAACATCATTCCCATTATGATGATTCTTTAGAGTGAAATCAATGGAAATTTATTTTTTAATTAACTTTGAGTTTTTAACAACCATTTCCTACTCAGCCAATCAACTCAAGTGTAGATAGCTACTTATAAGTTGCAGTAAAATTGTCAAGAGACTTTGAACTTCCTTTAGAGACATACTACAATTATAACGAAAGCAAGAAGAGGATTTCTAGTATAGGTACACATGAATCTGTACCATGTGTTGTATTCATTATGTCATGCATCTACTACTCTTGCCATTTCAAGTTTTAAATATACTGTTGAAGTAGAAATAAATTACAGATATGTAAGAGAGGGCTAAACTAGGGAATCAAAATTGTAAGTATTCACATCTTACAGATAGTTTCAGGTTAATATAGATAAGCTCGGGTAAAAAACGTTGTGTAATGTGAAAATCTCCAATATGATTATTTAATTGCCTAAAGTGTAACATTAAAAGTATTAGGTCTGATGGACGAGAAAAAATACCACTTCCTATAATCAATAAAAGTCTCTCAGACATTAGCTGTGCATATATTTCACAGGTAAATTTGGTGAATAGGAGGAATGATGAAAGGTAGAAGAATGTCTCTGTACCTACAAAGTAAAGGATGCAACCTTCGGCATCCAAAATATATGGATGAAACACATATCGCATATTCGCAGGGAGAAGGTGAGTTTCCTTTCAATTCACATCATATTAAGAAAGTGAGAGTTGAATACATGTAAGTGGAGATGTTGAAAACAAAGTGTATATGTATTACCCTTTATACGGCGATAAAAGTTTTTACATTTTACTTGTGAAAACATAGTAGCTGAAAAATTAAGGAAATACATACTTCAAAATCAGTTCCCTAAATGAAACTTGTGGCAATTAGAGATGGTATCTTAAAAATCATCATACCTTGATGCCTAGACAGTGAACAACCTTTTGTGAAAAACACGATTAACAGATGGAATTCAGACTTTGGCAGAAAGTGTGAAATTGCAATTGGTATAATTAACTTGTATTTGTTAGGCCTTGATAACTATATACACTGATCAAAATGACAATACTGATTATAAATAGCATTAAGCTAAAATATAGAAAACGGAAACAATCGGGTGTATTGGGTGCATATTAATAGTAAATATTTATTGGTCCTTGCTTTATGTACACAATTTTTGCATTAAGGGAACTCATGTTAATTTACACTACCTTTGGTTTAAGAGAATAAACTAAATTATGAGAGTGGACCTTTGGCAGGGAAGAGCATGGATGCCTTTAAATTACCACTCTTTAAATAGAGGTTAAGAAAGAGGTGTTGGTGCAATCATGTCTAGCAGTGCTTTTCTACATAACTATATTGTGCAAGGTCCAGACTCTCTACCTTCTATGGGTCATCTATAACATCTGGTATATTGTCCAGACTGACCTTCTTGTTATCCTCCAGACAATGAGAGCAGGGGTCAGAAATCCACCAATCAGTGACCAAACATGAGAATAAGATATTAGCGAAAGTGACAACCTCATGCAGTTCACTGCTTGGGAGGGCTTCACTTGGCCTTTGAGTACACTGCTTCCCTCAGAAATAATCCATTTTAAAATTAAGCAGTAATGATAAACACAAATATACCTATTCCACATGAATTAACAGTTTTGGGGACGTCATACTAAATAAACAGTTATTTATTATAAGAGTGTGTGATGACTGTATAAGCTTGGATGTGAGATGAAAACAAAAATATTAAGAACTGTTAGCCATTTCAAAGATGGTTCTGAAAACAATTTCAGGGACCAAATTGACATCAAATCAATAAAAAGTCAAAAAAACAAATTTAGGAATCTAAATTTGTAATAGTGCAAACACAAAGAATTGCACATAAAAAAATATGAGGAGGATATTGGTACCTTTATTAAAATTGCCAAGAAACACAAAATTGGTTGCAATCATCTCATAGCATATTATTTTTGCTTATCATTTACTTAACCCTTCCCATTTCCTCACGTTAATAGCATATTTCTTTTTCCTTCAAAGGAAAATTGGATATAATCAGTTTACAGATAAGCACCCTTTAACTGAAAACAAGACTACTTTCAATGTATGCCAATTTGAAACACAATATTTATTTACTATAATACTGAAAGGAATCTAATAAAGTAGCACCATTAGTATTTTTGTGGAGGAGTTTCTCCAATAATATAGATGAGAAGTTAAGACAGACTCCACTCAAATCATGAGCCAACAATGGTAAAAAGAAATTTTGCAGCAACTACTATAATTTGAAAATACCTACATGGATGGAGTCATTGAATTCTTAGGTGTTTATCATAAATGCTATCCTCAAGTATTTATAATTACTCTCAGAATTCAAATTCACACAAAAGTCATCATGCTGCTTTGTAAGTATAGTGCTTAATTATATTTATGATGCTAATTTGGATTAGTAACATAAATATGCATGAAAATGTACATAGAAGTGTGACATAGTATTGGGCATGGAAATTCAATCGTTAACATTTTTACAAATTCATGACTTAGAGTTGAAATATTGCTGCGGGCAGGGAGGAAACAAAATTCATAATCTAGCAAAAACGTTTCAATAACTCACAAGTATCCTCTTAAGGTTTAAGAAGGGTGGAGACTACCCTTTCCCTTGATTTAACTTTGCTTTACAGCGTTAATGCTGACTTTTACATGTTATATGTTTCCTATTCTCAAATGAGATCAATAATAGTATATATGTAAATTTTTTCTCAAAACAGGCATATAGCCTTTAGGTTTCTGGGTATGAGAAACTCACTGAACTACCTAGGTCTCATCTTTGGGAAAATTCATTTAGATGGAGAGATCGGAGAGCCAAAAGAGCAGTAATTGCAGACAAAGCACTCTTTGGTAAAGTGTAACTGAGAGTTTAACTTTCTGTCCATAAAAAATTATATTTGCTACATAAATATTAAAAAGTGTTATAATGAGTCAAAATCATATAAATAGATAATGTAAGATGAATCAGAGGCTAATTATGTACCAACATCAAAATCAAGATGAATTGACAGTTTAAGTTGTTTGCATTCGAGTAAGAACATTAAGAAAATACACTACTGAATACAAAACACAATTAATTACCAGTTACTCAGCATTACAAAAGTTAGAAATGCTATTAATTGAAGATGAGACTGCTCACACTCATTGGTGCATAAGGAATGCTTAGAGTTTACTTTTTTCAAAAATAATAACTAGAGGAAAATCACTTTTGGTCTACAGATAATTTTTTTATATTTTATGTGTAGAAAGTAATAAAATTTTGTTTCGATGGTTCTCACACAAATACAAACATCTCTGATCATTTGTCCATGTTTCTTTGTTGAAATTAATTTGTCTCTAATTTGGCTTACAATATTTTTCAAAATGCCTTTGAACTATTTTGACTTAATAATTTGGAAATAAAATAGAAAATATTTTTGAACACTCAATTCCCATTTACAAGGCAAAGCTGCCTCACAAGTACTTTTTAATTCAGAAAAAATTAATTGAAATAGTTCAATAGTAATTTACCTGATTTAAAAATAACAATATTTATAACATCAATGGGAACATAAATTCATGATTCAACTTATCATTGGACTAAGGACTAAGTTCTTATTTTATAATCAGCATTTTTTATTCAAAAAACTTGTTTATTCTTCAAATATTATACTAACCCTACTCACCACCACTGCAGTGGCAATTTTGAATTTCTACCCAGTTCTTATGATAAGGGGGCCTCATTTTCAACTGTGTTGCTTTTCATGAGATCCGATGACCAAATTATTATGAATCCCCACTATATATATTCATAAAGTATGAACTAATTTCTTATGCAGATATAAATTTATATTTAGTGGATGTATTTACTCAAACTTCCATATGCAGGCTTTATGCTTTTGCTTTTTATGCATAAAGCAATACCACAAAAATCAAGAAACCCAATAGATGGATAAAACAGAAAATAAAGTAAAATGCTTAGTTTTGTAATCCAGAAAAGGCCAAGACAAATTTCATTCACAGTTTAGAGCAGAACAGTGGAGTACTTAGGTACCATATTTTATTAACACATAAGGCATAGGAGTATATAACATGAGCACATAGCAGATCTCATGTTCCAGCGGGGAAATTGTAAGAAAAATTAGGATGCTTACTTCATTTCCTTATTAATCATCAAGACTAAATAGCATATGACAAAAGAGATTTGTGAAAGAATAGAAAAAAGACACTATATATTTTTTGGAACCACATCTGGTGCTACCAAGGGAAGAAAAGACAAAAGAAAGTACCCATGTCAAAGTCACAGTATGTTACCATTTGGTGGTAATCTGTATATAAACGAAACCACAATCTAAATACTGTGCATGCTAAAGAAAACAATCTGCCTTGCTTAGCTGTAGCAGAAAAAAATAATTTATAACACACAAATTTTGTTAAAAATAAATTTCAAGCAAACCAAAGCTAATGGTCCAGCCACTCTTAAAATATGGATAAACTTTACGTAGCATTGCTAGCCCTTGTTGACATAATTTAAAATTTTAATATAAATAACTAATTAAACCAGTGATAGTTTCCTAAAATCCACAAAGTTTATAAATATGGCATTTTTATAATTTTAAATAAAAATAATAATCATCTAAATTTCAAAATGGTAATGACAAGAGTAAATTTACAGCAATATTATTATGCTTAAATTATTTTTTAAAAATCACTTCATTTAGGAGTCTTAATCTTTACAAATTATCCTTTTCATGTTGATCAAAAATTAACACTAATAATAACTGAAGAAAAATATCACCATTAAATTAACCTAATTTTTTTATTTAAGCATTATCAAAACAATATCTGAGGATACTTTAGTACCTAATGAGTAGTTCACAATCTGTCATAACAGCTATTTTTCACAATAGGGGAGAAATGATATTTTGAGCCCTTATATAGGAATAAGGGGTGAATCTCGATTTCCTTAAATACGGTATTATGATTTTTCTTGCAATGAGAAAATATGATAGCAGAGTGGGGAGAGACTATGTATGTACTTACTTTTTTGCCTTCTTCCACAATGAGTGCTATAGCACGTCGCCCAAGCCCCCTATCATCCAATGCTGGGTTCTCAAGCCAGCGACGTGCCTGTTCCAGTCTGCCCCAGACGGTATGTGCTGGCTGCTGTCTACCACCACCACCCCAGCCTCCAGGTCCACGCTCAGTGCTAGTTACTGTTGTAGCCACCAGCCGCTGCAAGTCAGCCAACTTTCCTTGTATGGCTCTGGATAAGCTGTGAGCCTAAAATTTTAAGCATTTAAAAAAAATGATCGTTAGCTTTATGAAAAGCAGACTTATGGTTATTTTGTATAATTATTTCCATTATCACTCAAATGGAAGGATATGGACCAACTGCATTACATTGGAACAATACATAATAGCCAATGGTCTTAATGCACACATTTCAGAAACTTTATTTAGAGATAAATTAATGTGATAAATATAGCTTAGCCCACATCAAAACAGATGCATACTAGGTACTTAGTACTCAATGAAATTCACAGAAGAGATGATTCTGAAAATGACTGAGATTGCACCTCAGTTAAACCACCATAAGAAATTGGGGAACAGTAAGCGAGACTTGTTACACTGAGGTTTGAATCATGTTTGAGACTTGAATAAAACATGATTAAGAAAATCAACTGAAATTTCGTGAAAATGGATGAGGATTATCCAAAAGAGATAGCTCTAGAGTTTTTTTCGTAGCTGCTGAAAAAAGTGAAGTGAATGAGAAGAAATTAAGAATGAGCATGTTATGATATTTTTCAATTGTCTTTGTGACTTGGGGTGGCTCCCCAATGAGTGCATATGTTGGAACCAAATAGAAAGTAGTGCGCAAGCTTCCACCACCATTTGGGTTCTTACAGAGTACAAACAGCAATGTTTGAGTATGATTCTTTTCTCCCAAATGCACACTATGTACCAATTACAAATGTACCTGAAATGACTTTTAGTTGAAAAAATTGGCCTCTTTTCTTTTGATTTCAATTAATTCTTTAAAAATTAATTGATCAGTATTAGAAAATGACTAATTTTTTTCCAGTAACTTTTGAAAATACTTTTATTAATCAGCTCAAGGAAAATTTTATCGATTTTCATTTTAACTAAATTCAGAAGCAAGAGAAAAAGTAAAAAAAACATCAGCTGTTAAATTTAATGCAGGACTTACAAATAATAGACTCTTACCTGTGGGGATGTGCCTTTTCCTTCCTGACGAAGTTGACACAATGCATCTGTCATGGACGAAATGTCACCTACAAGCTTCCCAAGAGCTTCACCCTCCGCAGATCCTCCACTTCTTTCACAAACTCTCATTGATTGCTCTAGGATTTGTCGCACACTCTTCTCACCTACACCCCCCCTCAATGCCAGTGGATCCTAGAATAAACAGAACACTTGAAAATACGAAGAACACTTAGCTCATGAAATAATTGTATTCGTGTAGTCTCTTGCAAATCAGATCACCACCACAGTAGAATAGTTAGTACACTAATTAGAGGCAGGATTTGGATGATCCCTTAAACCAAGTGCAACGGAGAGAGAACTGAAGCTTATGCGACTGAAATTAAAGAGGGAATAGGAAAAATATGGGCAGGTGAGAATAGGATGGGTAGAGAGGAGGGATTAGGGGACAGACAATTCAAGGGCAGATACAGGAATTGAGAACAACCTTGGAATTGAAATATATAAATGAATATGTTAGGATTTATGGAATAAATATTTCTATTAGATTTTCTGCTAAAATATCTCACTGATATCATCATAAATACAAATAAAAATACCTCTAGCCTCAATAATCATACCTCAAGCCAATCATGGGCTGCTTGCAATTTTCCTTGAATGGCATTAAGTGATCTTTTCATAACTGTGAGATCATCAGCTTCCCATTCATCTTCATCATAAGTAGTCAGCTGTAGAACACGTATTATTTCATTAAGTTCATCAGTCATCCTCTGTGAAAGATAATTGCGATTCTCAGCAGCTTCTTCTGCACCTTTCCCACCTGTTTAATCCAATAATTAACCATCATTTAATGATCAGCACAAATTAAAATACATTTTATAACCATACACAGGTACAATATTTTTTGACAGGGCTAGCATACTGAGCACCTAACTAATAACCTAAACGTCAAGGGTTAGAGATTGCATTACTGATATAAATTTGGATATTGTAACTCTGGTAGCTCGGCTGATGAGAAAACTGATAGGATTATTATTTATGGAAAGTTCTCATGACCAGTGGGGTAAATCATATTTGGAAAATATGGAGGAAAGTTTCTCAGGCTACATTAGTGTAATTCTAAGCATATTATCAATTAAAATCAGCACTAAATATAAAACAACAAAAGTTAATGTCTTTACATTATTTATTCTTTTTATAATATTTATATAATGATTAAAATTGGAATTGCAATATTTCAATTATTTTCATAATTTAATACAATATCAGTACACGTAATCATTCTGTACCTTTAGTATAAATATTATGTTTTAAGAAATAGTAAAGACTATCAGGTTTTCAACAAGCAACAATCTGAGATCCCAGAACTTGGCCACTGGAGAAGCAAAAATATAAAACTTCTCATTAAATAAATAATATCATAAGGGGATATTCACAAAGAGGTAGCTTAAGGTATAGTTTGCAAACATCCAGAACAAGGACATATAAAGAAATGAGACTTACCCTGAGCTATAATATGTATAAATATCTTCATACTGCAAATTAAAATGGGGGCAAGAGTTTTCACTTGTTCAAGGCACCTAGTGAGAATTTCTCGATGAACTTGGTGAGTCAGTTCCTTTTCTCGGGCTCCCACTTCCCTTGAAACCTATATTCCATGAGGTGAAACCGCAAGTAAGCAAATAAAATTTGGATAAGGAAACATTCAAATATTTAGCAAAGCATAATACAACATGAATACATAACATGTGCATTTGACTTTAATTTGAGGCACAGTGGGTTTATTAGGGAGCCAAAGGCTCCCTCCAAACTCCATTTTATGCTTAATGTAACAAAAGTACTAATAGAATGTGATAAAACTTTTACTGAAATGGAGTAGGTAAAAAGAGTGGGTAATTAAAAAAAATTTGGTTTTCTAAAACTCTCCAATAATAAAACTTAAAAAAACAGACTTGCCTTAATATTACCATAAATTAACATTTACCATACATATAAACATCATTGTGGAAAAATACAATTGCAGAAAAATTAAATTTTCCTGTTATTTTATAGAATTACTCCAATTTTCAGCCAGCTTCAAAAATAGTGTGATTGATATATTAATGCAGTCCCATCCCCAGGCTCTCCCCACCAGCCAAATTGCTGGCTCAAAGCTTAGTGTATCTACATATATATGCCACCATAAAAAAGCCATTAAAACCAATGAAACAATATACAAGCTGAAGTGGTTGGCTGACATGTCTTTTGCCAGTTTTTTGGAATGGAAGTTTATTATGGAATGAAAAAGATGGTATAACAGAAATCAGTTGATAAAATTTTGTGCGATGGCAAGGGGATGGGTACATTAGAAGAATCACGAAAGAATCTTAAAAAATGAATAATGGGAGGATGCAAATGAGGCAATAGGATTGGTAAATAAAAGAAGAGATGAAAAGTCATAGAATACAAGGGAGATGGTGAAGATGATAAAAGAGATGAGGAAATGTAAGAATGCGAAAGTGGAATTAGAGGGAAGAGAGTACAAGTTAAATATAATCTAGGAAAGAATGTAATTGGGTGAAATAAACATGATGCAGTAATCAGTTGCAAAGTTAAAAAGATGCAGAGATGAGGGAAGAAGACACCTTACATAGATAGGTGAAGGAATGGTCAGGGATTAAAAAAGGAAAATCTGTATGCATTATTAAAGAAATAAGAGAATAAATAATAATTGAACCGGGAATATTCAGGAAAGATGGAAAGAATGCATAAAATAGCTTTCTTTCAAGGATATTAGGCCAGTAAGTTTAGCTATGGAAAAAGAATTTAATGTCATTGAGGAGAGCTTATGTCAAGAAATAAAAGACAGTAGGATAGAAAAAGCTTTAAGGGAAATTAAGGCAAAAAGGCAGTGGGAATAGGTAACATCCCAATAAGATCACTCAAATGTTTTGAAAAGAGTGGGGGGAGGAGGAGTATGGACAAAAGACTTTGCTTAATCAATAATAATTACCATTCTAAAAAAGAAATAAAAAGCTGATCAAGAAGAAGGGATAAAATAAAATAGACCGATAAAAAAAATGCCCCTTTACAAAGAAAAATATGTAACAATTGTGATATTATATCTAAATTAAAAAATTAGAGTGCTCACTGAGGGTATTTGGGAGGAAATAAGGATTTGAGATAAACCAAGATTTGGCAAGGGATCAACACTGGATAGATGCACTGCAATAGGTTACCAACAGTGACAAATTTTCTAACAAATTGTGACAAAAGGCTAACTTAACACTAACAAGAACATTACATATCAAACATAACACTATTAACATTTAATGGTAATCATCATTTAATCATACATACCTTACTCAAACAGGGACTCAGATCTTTCAAAAATTGCACAAGATCTTCCATTGTTTCAATAACTTCTGCAACAGCTAGGTAATCCAATACCCTTTTACATTCCCTGATAATTTTCCTCACTTCTGATTCATCAAAACATAACAGGAGAGCCGATGTGCCTTGAAGAATCCCACGAGAGCCTTCAATCAACTTCTTTCTGAGGAATTATTAAAACCATATAAATCCCAATAACAAAAAAAACTGATATTTCAATTCAGAACTAATACATATATTCCATGGGATTGGCATGTATGCCAATTCCCTGAGGTAAGTGACAATAAAATATCATTTTCCTCTTTTTGACTTGGTTTTGTAACACATGATTTTCCAGAGTTGTAATTATTTTTTATTCTGTGTTTATTTTGAATTTGTTGGAGAGAGAAATTTGAATCTGAAATTGAATGTGATAGCAAAAATTGCCCTCTGAATAAGTGGATTAAAAAAATTTCCATTTGAGAAGGGAGTTTTACTTTACCATTGGATTACTCTAAGGTGTCTGACATAGTCTCTATCTCTCCCTGCCACAGGAAAAAAGCAGACATTATGCCATTTGTAGATAACAAGTACATAGGTCATGAACACCTATCTCTGTTAACATTTGGTATAGATGTATACCTTCCATTCCTTCAAATGATGGATGCTTACGTAAACTTGTTACTAGATAATGACCATGAAAGATCTTTCGCAATGACTGTGTAATGTAAAAGTATAGAAAAAATTTCTAAATTAATCAAATCAACTTGTTAATGTTTGATAATAAAATAAAGTACAACCAAATAATTTTACTTTGTCCACTTCTTGCACGTTTTTTCCAATTCAAAGAAGTGAACAGAATGAAATCTATTTGGTTTTATAATTTTACCACCATGATGCTGTTCCTCATTAACTACCTAATCTAAAAATATTTGTTTTGCATTAATACTTGCATAAAAACCTCATTAAACACACTGAATTTGCTAAAGAAGTTTTACATATGTTTTATTAACCATTACCGACCTTTAGGTTGATTATTGTGTTTATATTTTATGGAAAAACTATAACTGTTCAACTTTTGCAGAAGGAAGACAAAAATGAAGGCATGTTAAATATAAAATTTAAAGTACACGTAAGGTGCTACTTCTGGCAAAGAGTCAGAGAATTAAGACTACCTATTTGAAGCCACACTTATGGTCAGAGAGAGAGAGAGAAATTTTCAACAATGCAATCTTACAGCAAATATTCATGGAAACTAGCAATATAGAAGCAGCAGATTAGGCGATTGATTCAATTTCATAGTATAAAGCTGCAAAGGAGCAGTGGATATGGACATGGGCTTTGAATGAAAGGAATGAAAATAGTGCAAAACTCTGGATGAAATTAAAGATAAATTGAGGAGTTGAATTGAACGTAAACTACTCTGACTCGGCTCAAGTTAAACTTTTTAAACCGTACTAATACAGTAGTTGTATATTTCATGAATCAACACATTTGAATTACTAAATATTATTCCACACATCACTAAAACATATTATGACTAAGCTTGAAATTCATAAAAAGTGCATGACAATTTGTGACAGAATAGAGAGGCAAAAACAAATGGGCATTAATTTACTGACTTGCCTAACAGAAAATAAAGAGATTTTTCAGGGGGTGAGTTAACGTTTTTGTCAGCATAGGTGACTATTTAATAATTAATTTCATATCCATAGCTGTCCTCAAAATTCATGGTGTAGAAATGTGAGGTCAGGAGAAGAAGGATAACAGGCGGAAGATAAATGACAAGATGGAGAAGAAGAGAGAGGGGCTACAAACACACAAAAGATAGGAAAGCCAAACAAAGTATATATTTATTAAAAAAATGGGTACACATCCATGAGGCTAATAGGCAAGTAGTAAAGCTCATTCTATGCTGTACTCACATCTGGGGATTGTTTCCTATTCTTTCAGATGAGTCACAATCCAAAACCAGGAAATGGCGATTCACCCAACTTCTCAAATTAGTGGCTAGGTGGAATACCCCAACTAACTTCCCCATGCTAAACAACCTTCCTTCCCCATTTTTTTGGAAAAGTTTTGAAAGGTCCTTACTCAAGTCAGCTTACATGCAGCACCATGAGCTTTTGCCACAACTATACTTAGACATCTCTCAAAAGACTATCTATTCAATGGTAAGCACACTTTTTGGAATGAGCTTTTAACCATATGAGAGCATAAAATATACCCAAGTTGTTCATCTCACCTTGCTGGCCCGGAAAATGGATCTGCTTTGAGCATTGAGGAAGCTTCTTCAAGGAATTTTGATGCACCTTCTACTCTTACAAGAGCAGAAGGCATATCTTGCTTCAGGATGGGGTCATCAGAGCTGTTGATAGTTTCTCTTCCAACCTGAGGTTATCAAAATTTAATTAAAATAAATATTAGTAGCTTACCAGATAAGAAATATTGATAAGATTAAAAAGTAAGAGAATCAATATAATATAGTAATAGCTTAGCATAGTTGAGATAATTAGCTGAAAAATATCAGGAATACTTCCCATTACTAGAAAAAACCATCAAATTTCAGTCAGAGTTGAACTTTACAAATTTTAACAATTAAAAATTACCGTACACTATTAGAGGGTATAAATAGTACCTTAACAAGATTAGCAACTGCTCTACTGACAGCATACACTGGCCTTTCCAGGTCAGGCATTGCATTTCCATCTTCAGCTTCTTCATGAAGAATAACAAGACGAGAGACCTATAGGTATAATAATAATAACAATCAGTTAAGAATAATAAGAAGTTAAGAAAATGCAACAAAAAACAATTAAAAATGAAAGGAAATTAAATATATTTTCCACGAGTGGTTTCATTCACATCATATTAAGATGTATTATTACATAATGCATTCATCTTCTTCACAATTAAATATCAGCATAAGCTTTATTGTTATGAAAATTCATAGATGGGCCAAGTGTCTACCAACAATCACAGGCTTTCAAGATGCCAAGGTCTAATTTTAATCTTTCTCAGCATGTGTAAAATTCAGTGACTTATAAAAGTAAAATTAATACCGAATGTCAGGTATTACTTGGTGGTACTGCTTCATATTGAAAAATCACTGTATTCTTCACAAAAAACCTTTTTATTAAAATTTTTGGGTTTTGCTATGGTATTACATCATGCATACATGATATTGCACCACAATGACTCACTGGTTGAAATTAATAAAAACGTTAATTGCAATTGAGCAATTGATTAACTCTGGAGCAATTGATTAACTCTCCAACTAGAATCACTTCTTACAGTGAAACTTGTCTTGATC
>LYUA01002792.1:279821-298322 GCA_002093875.1 Calopteryx splendens
CCAGAATGCGTTGCAGCTCCGTACTACGCTACCTTCGGATGGAACCGTGGGCCACGCTGTATTTCATGCAAATAATAATGCTGACCACGGGGTGGAGTAATATTTTCCAATAATAATGCAATCACGGTTCCATATATAACAGAAATGGACAAAAAGGTTTCTTCATACTTAAGTTAAGGGCCCACTGAGCAATCATTTTGCAAATATCGCACGGAAGAAGCAATCGAAATTGCCTTAGGAAGTCGAAACCAGATGTAATAATAATTATTTAGTAAACGCTGCGAGGAAGAAGCAACACGTTTATTTTTTTGTAAAGTACTCTTAAACAGAAAATTTAAATTACAAGCAGGTAACCAAGCCTTTGGTATCAATACGGCAAATACATTCAAGATAGGTTGAAAACATCAGTAAACTAAGCATATAATCAAAGGATGAAGAGGATGAAGGTTTCCTAATGGGATTATACAGCAATTGTATACCCTTGGTTGACACAGAATACTTTTAGCAGCTTTGACTGCCAATGCACTTTATTTACAGATCTATATTGAGCCGGATGAGATCACGTCCCATCTCAACTGAACCATGATATTCGGCCACTTATTGCTAACTAACAAAAGAAATCTTAAAAGCAACTGAAAGTAATAACTCAAATAAACCCGGATAAGTCTATATTAAGCGTAATATATAAATGCAATAATAGTAAAAGAGTAATGAAAGACTTAGATCTAAGATACTGCAAACACCGTACATTGTGGTGGCCAATTAATGTAAACATTTTTACAATCTCTACTCATAAAAATAAAACCTAAATATCAATGAAAGGCATAAATAATACAATAGACTATTTATTCGGTTACTTCCCGTAAAAAGGCAAAGTATGCTCCTCATTTAAAGCGGTTGTGTAATTAATTTTTTCCCAAGGTCATCGGGAAGGGAGAGGCCACTGTTAAACCGCTAAGAATCAATTTGTAAAATCAATTATGGCAACGCAAAGTTACCGAGAGATTAATCGTATTGATTTAAAAAAATTGCTAAAAATATACGGGCCCATCAATTTTAATCGTGCAAGCAGTCCATATGTTCCGTAAAAAAGGTAACTGATAGTAGGTCACTCAAACATCGCGCGCTCGAAATCTCTTCTCACTTTCTATTGCCCATATTTGGGAATCTTTAACGAAACGTCATCAATGGGGAAAGAGTGACGCAAACATGCCTTTTATCGTTGGGGCGGCGTGGTGCACACATGAAGTCATACAATTAATAGCTATTTATGGAACATTCAAACATATTCTTACAAATGACCTAACAAACCGAACGTCTAACGGCGCCTTCAACGGGAGAGCGCTGAAATTGAACTAGGGAGGAGAAAAAAATTCCAAGAACGCAAGTAATTTGAGTAAGCATCGCATTGTAATGCTTCGGCCTTAATTCGTTAGCTATGCAGCGCGTTTACTTTATGAATGGCTAAATAGAACCATGCGATAAAGTTACCTCATTCAGTTTCAACCTTTTTTGTTTCCACTAGCATCTTTTTTTTCCCATGACTCACTTCCCTGGGCTATTTCTGACACTTACAGACTACACGCTCGCAAGTTCCAGGATGCAGCCAACACCACAGCTTGACGTGAAAGAAAAGTGTAATTCTAGGAAACCGTAACCGTTCAGGATATGAATCGAATTGCAAATTGCGACGGAGCTATAATGTGCCATAACGATGAACACTATTCCCAAGGGGGAACACTACCTTACTCTTAGTCCGTGCTTCGCTAACCAAAAAGGGGCGTGCCCCTCGAGAAAAGGCATTATATGCGGCCAGGAATATTTCAATACAATAAAAGAAGCGTAATACTGCAAAAGTTTTGTGAAACAGGTTTGTGATCATGACCTTATTGGGTCTCAGCAGAACCACGCGTTGACTTGCATCGAGCATTACAAATCTTGATCATGATCGACGGCACAATTTGAGCAAAAATTACTCTCCAATAAATTATGGCAAAAAATAAGGTAGGTATATCGCGTAAAATGTAACTAGGGCCCTGCTTGTAACTACATCAGCACGAAACAGATGATGGTGATGGGACTGAATAATAGCTTGCAAGAACCGACCACAGTATCGACGGAATGAAGACGTTTCAATGGCTAATTGCAATGTAAAAAACACATACCAAACCGAAAGTTGTATTCAGTTTGGACAACAGTGTCGACAAAGATTTTCTTATAGAAACTCTTTCGTAGCACCTAACTTTAAGATGAAGAGGAAAATGAGCTATAGTCCTCATAGATTTCGAGAATCATTATTAGGACTAACTATCCACTGAGAAAAAGTGTAGAAAATCTTTGATTTATTTAGAAAAAATAATGGTACTTACCTGCTGGGCGACAGGTTCCAAAATACTCTCAATCGTTTTTGTATGAAACACCGGCATTTTGTCACTTTTAAAACAGAACAAAGTTCAACTAAATTATCACTAACTGAAAACAATCTAACACAACCACAAGGAGGATATGGTCACTTCAGAAATCTTGTTAAGTTGTCATTTGAGGGACAAGACGTTCACCCCAGACAACCCCGAACTGCGAGTTGGAGGACATAACTTGGACGGAAATAGCTTTACTGGTAGAGCTGCCATCTGACGGGCCATTGATCAACTTTTAAGGCGAGAAACGAAATTTTTGAAGCGGGAAGAAAGAATTTTTCATTTTCTCCGTGATTCCACTCTTAATAAATTTGCGAAAGTACATCTACCATCCAAATTACCTTGGTCACTATTTTTCTTTTGTATCATCGTCAATAGCGAATAAAGTTGCCATATGGGTTTTGGCAATCTCAATCAGAATAGTTCTTTCTAAAACACCGCGTTAGAAGAAGACTATGCACGGGTATCACTGACCACCAATGACTTACGTAAACACAAAAATTACCGTTTTCAGATTCATTCAGAGAAAAAAACCACATTCATTTTCAAAATTTCTTAAATAAAAATTATATAAAGTTTAGAAGATTGAGTTTATTCTATACATTATCATAAAAATATATTTTAGTGAAGCATGAAACATCCAATCAGCAACATTTTTAATGGCATAAAATCATTTAAGAATAACATGTTTTGTTTTAATAAATATTTACAAAATTTACAGTAATATTTACTAGAGTATTACTTCACTAATATCATTTGGTCTCATAAAAAGTATACATATATTGGCCAGAGAAAATACAATGGAATGCGAAGTATATTGAAAATGGAATAACTATAAAATATTTGTTGCAAAGAACAAGGCTTGGCTGGAGTGTCAATGTAAATTATGATTAATATTTAAACTTAATTTCACATGCTGGATAGCAGCAAATTTCCGTATCTATTTATATTTTGGCTGAACTAATCAAACAATACATGTAAATAATCATTCATTTGAATGTTCACGTTTAAGAAACAGAAAATTTTATGATACTGAGTCGACATCATCACTGGTGATGAATAATTTAAGAGCAAAATAATTTAATAAAATCATAAAATTTTTACGGAATATTAGAAATTAGCTATCACATTATCTTTGAGATCAAACATTTCCCAACAAAGCGCCTTTTACCAGAGCCTATGCAAATACAAATTCTGAATTTAGCCGCAACATAGACATTTAAAATATTCATTATAATTATTTTAAAAAATGAATTATTTTCCACTGATGATAATTTCGGCTGTATTTTAAACTGGATATACAATAATTGGAAGATTCCTCCTCATATTTATAAAACTGTCATTTGCTGAAATTTTAATGGCACGTTAGTTCATAAAATTAGCGTATTGAACTTATTTTTACGAAATAGTTAAGAAATCTCCATCCAAAGCGTCATCGGTGGCACAACATGCAACCATGCTACTGCCAGTAACACCCCACTTTTCTAATACACCAATTTCTAAGAAATCCTGTTGAACTTCACCGCAGTCCAAATCCAGGGACAACTCAAACTGAGTGGACTTCTGAAAGTCTGAAGTGAGGGCACTCTCTGTAAGAAAATATAAGAATAATCTTGTTAGAAATGATAGAGAGTCCAATCATAAAATTTACATCTAATACTACATTTTTAAGTGGATAACATTTTTTAAATAAATAAATGAATAAACATATATATATATATATGTATGCATAAAAATAATGCTGATATTGCTATCTTCATGCATAATTGAAATGTCCGCCGCTTATGGCGACTTAATCTTTCATTTTAAAAATGTTAGCTCTCTTCCATAAGGGATGTGTCTATCTATTATTCTCTTATCATTCTCACGCTCATTACAAAAACCCAACAAGCCGAATAAAATGAAACTTGAGTTATGCCTTTAATTAAACAATTTTTACTGTGAATATCAAAGAGGTGTGAATAAAAAACGTAATTTACTAAAATTCACATCAATATGAATTGAAATATTTTCTTGCATAAACAGTTTTCTGGCGTAATTCATATTGATAAATCGTATAATGTATACACTTATTTATAATACATCTTATGACCAACTTTGAAATACGTTTTGCTCGCATAATTTCTGCAACGACACCAATCTAACTGAGGCTTACCTATTAGATATAATATCATCTATTAAAAGATATAAGATATTTGCAAGTATTTTTATAATCCATGCGTCACTGAACTTATTACGTCATATTACGATAAGTAAAAATAATGAAAAAGTTATCTAACCTGGAATGAAGCACGCCAAGTACTTTAAAGTACTAATTTAATTTGCATTAAAAGACATTCATTTGATTTACTTAACCAACATTTTACAATTTTATCAATGAAATGCAAGGATAAATTTAAAATGGGATAAAAAGCATAACTTTTAAATGTAATTAACTCTTTAACCTGGATTTCCTTAGTAAGAGAATTTGTAAGAACACATAATCAATTACAATACCTTCGATCTACTTCCTTGACACACGTTTCTGTACAAAAAAATAAATTTTACAGGCTCACATAACGAAATATGCCCAGAACACGTAATTTTTTTACCTTTTTCGGTGTCCAGCAAGGGTTTCATGGATTCCAATGATTGGAAACAGTCAAAAAATAAGTCATCTTCCACATCTTGATTTGAAAATCCGATCATGTCCCCAGTTGAATAATTTTCATCCATACTTTCATTGTTATTAGCGGACGAGTTGTCTGCGGTGTTCTCATCGTCCAATGTCTGCTCTTGCACTCCAAAACTACCTTTAATGGATACCGAAGAAGAGGAAATCTCCGAGTTGCAATCTTGGTATATACCGCTCGTAGCATATGAAATAGCTGGAGGTGTGGAAGGAGGACACTTGGAATCTGTGATCTGTTGTAACGAAGAAGTTGAGTCGACGGATTTTGCCTGAAATTATGTCAAAATAATATAAAATGAGAAAAATTAGTTCTCCTCATTGATGCTTTTGAGATGCTTAAACCTTTTCATGCATTTCATTGTGGTCAACAGATGTCATAAGGAGTTCCAAATTACTTAATAGTTAACATGTATGACCTGGATTTATAACTAAAGGAGAGTAGATAGTTAAAAACATAAGATAAAACAATTTCGGGAGGAATATTGTAGGACTGTGAAATGCTTCATTTGAATTCAGTACTTTATGAGGGGAGCGGAGAAAGTGAAGTAATAAAAGAGGTACATGCAATGAATATTAGAAATTTTTATAGCCATGCACTGAGATTTTAACACGAGGAATTGGGTGTGATTGGAATTAGAGATTGAGGGAAATACGACACAAAGCACGCCATGGTTATAGAACAAAGCCTGCTACTCACTTTTCTTCTTGCCTGTGTTTGATCCTTCGGGGAGTGGTTTTTAACGTGCTTCCTTAGGGAGCTGGGATCTGTGTAGCGTTTACTGCAGCCAGCCACCTGACAAGCGTACGGCTTCTGTATGAAAACAAAATGAAATAATTCATGAGAAAAAAGACATAATTTAATCGTATGCATTGCATATTTAAAAATGTATTTCATTCAAATAAATGTCATGTTATGTGGCTGTAGTCAAGAAATTTAGTTGACGTCACCAGACTAAAGGATGGGGTTTCGCTGTGTTTTTTGCATTTGTCGTTCATACACATGGGACATGATAGCCTATTGTGGATAAAGAGTTTAGCTACCAGAGGGCCCGTATTCGATTCCCGTTGACTTTGGACCCCCCCTCCCCCAGATTCACCCCAAGATGTGTAATTTTTGGTCACCAGATATTATGGGAAACTACTGGTAGCACAAAGAAAGAAACTACCCTGGTGTGTGAATGTCAAATTCCATAGTGAATAATACGAGATGAGCACTACTCTCACCTATCAAACCTCCGGGTTGAATACTGTGGTTCACCCATATAGCCATAGAAAATTTCCATAGTCAATATAATCTTTATTTCCGACGAAAATGAATTCTTATTACGTCGGCCGAAGGTCGGACCTTTACCAATCATGGAAGTGACATCAAAGTTGGAAAGAATAAAATTAGATATTAAAAAATCTACTACTGGGGACGTGAACCAATCTAGAATGATCATGGGACCCTGTTCCTTATTCTCCAAGTAGTACAGGGAGTAATACAAGTAATTCGAACCCGCATTTTCATTGCAATAACTGATACCATCACGAAGTTTTATATTTCGATTACCTAAGAAATAAAATACTGTAAAACTAGAGGAAATGAGGTTGAGCCCTTATCCAAAACATGGGTTCCCAAATGTTTTTAATTGATGCTTCCCTCTCCAAAGTAATACTATAGGATAAAAAAGTACTTGAATGTAAGGAATGAATAATTATGACAATGAAAAAGTCTACAATAGATGTCATTGGATATGAAAAACACAAAATGCTTATTTAAAAAATATTACGAAGAAAAATAAAATCACGAGAGTATTAATTACCGATTTTATAAATTTGTCGGAGAATAGGAGTCGCTAAATATTCCAATCAATCGTGAAAAGCGACGAGGAATTTTAACTACAATAAGGCGTTAACATTGGTATATTCTCGTTTTTTTATTTTTCAGTATAATCCTTTGACGCCTTCACCGTTCAATTGGCTGACAATTCGTTCCTGACTCGGGACCCAAGTAATTCTGATGATTTACACTGGTAGCGGTAAGCTAAATCGATTGCTTCGTTATAATCTTATGTAACCCTCCTTACAATATCTGTGTCGCTCAAGATTGTATTCATAGGGCAACCTTTTATGCAGCTCATAATTGAGGAAAACAGTACGCAAGCGATGAATGTCTCGTTTTCGAATGAGACTGCAAAGTTTGTTTGTTTCCTATTGTTTAGATGGGTTGGTTGGATATTCATTTTTTTGTGTCTCTTGCAAAACATCGGTGGGTTAATTTGAATGTGAATGTTCTTGCCGCCGGAATGAAAAGTATATTCTCGGTAGAGCAAATATTTGAAGAGCACCGAGAAAACTAGGTCCCGGTACATCTGTACCTAGGCTACGAATTCTACTACGATGTAAATTGTCTTAGCAATAAACGTTCAAAGTGTTGCTTTCGGATTTTTAGTTACAAAAACCGTGTTTTTTTCCAAACTGTGGTCCATAAAAATATTATAAAAAAATTTAACAATTAAAAAATCATATTACCGAACGTAGAACTAAATTCTCTACCATACGGTGTTCAGTTCAACAAAATAGAATCATTTTTAATGGAGATATAACATCTCAAAATCAGGTATCTCGACTTTTTGCATGGACAGTAGTTACCGGGACCAAGGTAGGCCTTAGGTATTTCTCGGTACCGGTCCCAAACCATAGTTCAAACTTACCGTGTCGAAGTGCGTCCTTTGGTGCTTGGCTCGGTCCGAGCTGTTGCTGAATGCCTTCGGGCAGAGGGGGAACTGACACGTGTACGGTCGCTCTCCAGTGTGGGACCTCTGGTGGATCTTCAAATTTTCCAAGCGGGAAAATGCTTTCGGGCAACCTTCATACTGCAGGAGGGAGAAATCGACAAAAAAAACAGTCGTGAGTCTCTGGGCACGGTGGTGAAAACGAAACGTCCACATTATTTATGTTTACACTCGCACACCGAATAAGAAGTGGCCATGGAATAATGGGCTGCATTCGCTTAATGAGTACCTCACCCTGAGCAATTATCATTCATCACTGACAAGGGGGCCGACAAAAACGCCGCCTTACGTTGGCAGAGGTCAGTTTCGCCGGTAATGATGGATTACCATGCAATGTAGATCGAACATCAAGAATGACATTCCTAGAGGACCGGTTGATATATTTGACGAGGCGGCCACGGAGGTTGCTGGCTTTCCATTCATGAAAGCCGGAGGACACAAAAGAGAGACTGAATGAATGTATTTTCGGTGCGCTAAAACCAGTTCGGTCCACCTTGAGAATCAATTACGCACTGCCACTAGGAAGAGGATTGAGTAAGAGGCCGAAGAGTGTGGCGATGGGCCGGTATTTTGATTGCGGTTTCTGAGAAACTGTGTCGTGATCTCAAAGGATTCATAGAATTCCCGTACAATACAGTGTCAATTATATTAGATTGGGAAAATTCTTGATTAAGTGCAAAGCATGGAAACTCATAGAGTTTATATTTCCTCCATTGAATGAAAGCAAAAATAAAAGTTCTTTTGTTGATATGAAGAAAAATTAATGCAAAGAGTGTTACAAAGGTCTGTATGACACCAACGCCCATTAAATTTCATTAAGGCGTATTTTTGTCATCTTATACATAATTTTGATATCCTTTTCTGATCTTTAAAATTTATTTCCATCCATCATAACGGCTCGGGATTTCCAGTATTCACAAGCTAAACGCTGGTCAATACTAATTCCCTACTATCGGTCTATGTTCGCCTATCTGTCACGCTTGTTTAAATGACTTGGTTTGTGAATGGAACACTGCCATCGGGAAAGGGAGAAATGGGTGTGGAACAGAGGAGAATCGAATAGAAGGGAATCTTCAAATTGACAATGAGCAGCCCACCGAACAAAATGGAATACTTGATAAAATAAGAGGAAATAAATTATAAATAACAATAAAAATAGGAGGAAATGGCTAGAGATGCACATTGACACATAAAATAACCATGATTAAAGGAAGAAATAACTGCGAAGATGGACGAAAGAGAAGACGAGGAGGGATGAGGATTATTAGATAATTTTAAGAACTAGAATAAGGCTAAAAACCACCTGGGCGCTGAAAATTACTTGAGAGAGAAATCCATGGAAAGGAATAATTTTAATTGGCGGGAAAATAATAACACCCTATTAAAAATTCTAAAATAGCTATGAAGGGTTTGCAAAGAAGAAATACCAACTTTTAGAGATACACCAAGAATTAATTAACGGAAACTAGAGATACTTGGGGAAGGTGGAGAGAATAAGTAGAAAAAAATACATGATACAGCGACTATGCACATGTGCGCCAAGCCGAAGGTGAATTTCAACGGACATCTGACGATTAAAAAAATCACTACATGAGCGTAACAAAATACGTTTTCAGAGAAGCAATATCAGTTGCGTAAACATGAATAATTTATAGTTATATTGAACCATTAACTCTATTCATTAAAATATCCCACGTCAAAATTTAAACGGGAATTTCAGCTACTTTACACAGTCGTATGAATGTTATGTAATTTATATTTTAATTTATGATTGAGATTGGAAATCATTTTTAAATTTATCTTCTAAAAATTCTTTTAATAACAAATGATGGAGATTTAGCTCGAGGTTAAGAGCCAGATAATTGTATACGAGAGTCTTTCGAGTGCATTGAAAGAAAGAGGTTATTCAAAATAACACACCGCCGAGTTCTGCAGCTCTTATAGAGAGAGATCACAGAGATTTACGGTGCATCGCATTTGAGAGTTAAGAGGGAACGCATCACAACGATAAGAATTCGTGACTCACCGCCAAGCATCCGCTTACTCTCTCCATTGGACCATAACGCCAACGCATGGAATCTTTGGATTCGACCCGGAGAGAAGAATTTGTTTTTAATTTTTAGGAAATCCCGTTTGCGATTAATCTCTCTACCTTCTACCATGCACTTTACTGCATATCCGGAGAATATCTGAGCATTCATGTACCGGTGTGCATACATTTCGGGAGGACTTAATCTGCGAAATTTTCCTCCGTTTGTGACCTCGCTTGCATCGTGCTTAAGTCTCGGACAAGTAAGTATTCCACAGGTCTCCGTGGAAAAAGACGAAAATAAATGAGGGCTGATGTTTGTACTCGAATTAGGTGAATTTGGAGAGGGTGGAGGTTATTTGATGAACAGGAATGACCTTGACTCGGGGTAGATAGCAGGGGGGAGGAGGGGAGTGAGGTCATATCCGTGGGGCAGAAGGTTGCTGAACTCTGCTGAACGCGTGGCGTAAACGTAAGCGCCGATATTTATGCACGCGAGCACATGGGATCAACCCCGCGAAAACCAGAAATTATTTGTTTCGCGAGCGTTTCTTGGCCCCCGGTTTTTTTTTCTTCTCGTTCGTCCGACCCTTTTTCGCGAGCGCTTCCCTCCCGTCATTTTTTTCCAAAACCTCCTCGCGTAACCAGCGTTTTTGTTTCACCCAGCGCGTGTGTGTATGCGTGTTGCATCGGCTTGTATAAGCGCACGTTATGTGCCGGGATGTATATACTTCTCACCACTTCTCTCTCTCTTTCGCTCGCCCGTTGGGTGCTATGCCCTTCGGGTGCAAAATTCAAACAATTTTTCGCAAGAGAAAACATGTCAAGTTCAACGTACTGCCGCGAGCCGTGACATTGAGAGCTTCGCGCGCGAAATGAAAGAAGAGTGGTGGTGTTCGCGACGAGGGTGGAGAGGGAACGGGTGGGGGAAAGGGAGGTTGCGAGATCGCGAATTTGGAGCTCGACTTCGCCTTTCCGAGAAATTGAGGTTAAACTAACGCCCTCGAAGACGAGCGGAAGTGGCATGATATCCAAAGAGAAGAGAATGGACATCACTGTCGCTCTAACGTAGACCATATTTAGATTCACGATACCGGAATTTTTCCATGACGGAAGGGAAACAGAATATACATAGTAAATTCCGCTAATACATTTATTACATGTCCATGGTTTCGACGCTTTGTGTCATCTTCAAGTGACATGAAAGACCTTACATCAAGTGGGGAGCTTGTGGGTGAAGTGGGGAGCTTGTGGTCAATGGCGGGTGGGGTGGGCAAGGAATGGAGGTGGCTCATCATATCCTCACTCTATCCTCCGAAGCGTACATATACTTGATGGGAAGTCTTTGTTGTCACCTGAAAATTACAAAAAGTGTCGAAACCATGACCTTCAAATTAGTTTAATTCAAATTAGTGGAATTTAAGACGTTTATTTTTACATCATATCTGTCCCTGTGGGAGAGGAGGGGTGGATTTTAAAATTACCTTTCATTTGTTTTAGATTTAATGATGTATGATCTATTCCGTTCTGAAGTTAACTCTTGGAATATTTCTTGTTGAGGGGGGATTCAGGTGTGGAGTTCGGAGCTAGGGTTTGTGCCAGGTGGTTCTCAGAGGCTTGCCGCAGCCACCTTCAGATTTTCATTTTGACTGTCCACTTGGGATGAAAAACGAAAATCTCTAGGGGAAGTATATTGCGTGACAAGTAGCAAGGGGGAGTACCAAAAATGTCGCCCGGGGCTGACCGCCCCTCTAGCTACGCTACTGGGGGATTGCCAATTATCTATTAATTTTTTGGGTTGTCTTTCAGGTGTAGGTACATCGGCTAATTGGTTTCCCCCTTCCAGTGCTTCAATGAGATAGAGAATATTCCTTTCCGTTCTATTTCACGTGATGATTCCAGTGTAAGACTTCGTCTTCATCGTCCTCAAATGGCAAATGCACTGCGCGTCACATTGTAGTCTAACGCCTCCATTTCATACTCGATCTCTCCAGGGGTTTTCTATCGTTTTCCGGAAATTTCTTAAGAGATCGAGTAAGATCGTTTCATGGAAAAAAACGTTTAAAATCTAACGAAGTAATTCCCAGAAGGCTGACCGAGAAGTGAAGTCAGACCTGGCGAGGAAAGACGGCGACCGTGTCTCCACGTTATCACGCCCACTTTTGGTGGACGATTTTAGGCTGACTTGGAGAGGGAATCTCGGAGAACGTGGGAAATTAAGAACAAAAACCTGAGAAATCAGGAACCGTGCGATCGTTCTTTGTTCCTGCGATCTTTTCCAAAACCATCATTCGTGACTATGGAGGAAAAGAGCTTAGAGACTTGGACAAATAAAAACAAATTAAGACTAAACGCATTAGTGGGGCGCTAATTATTATCTATCAAATTATTAACTTATATGGATTTCCAGTCTCGGTGGCGGCGGGTTAAGGTCCTCCCTTGCTAATCCTAAGGTCGCGGGATCGAATCCCGTCTACGCGGGTTTTTTCACCAAATAATAAATGTTATATCATACCACCGTAATCGGTCTAATGCTGTGCGTGTGGGCAAATGATTAATATTACTAGGTATTACTTCCGTAAAATTGAAAAAGAATCGCTTCGGAAAAATTACTTAGATTGTGTTTCAATATAGTTGGATGCAAATTACGATAAGAACAATAAATCTCCAGCATTGGCACAAGTAAGAGGCGGCCGTTTATGTTTACCCACCACGCCCTCCTAAATGTTCTCATAAATTTAAAATGATCTCTGAATAATTTTGTTAACCCAGTTATTTAAACCAACTCAGCTCATGAGCTACAAGAAAATGACGTTCCACGAAAAGAAGTTGGGGGAAAGGAATGTAAAGATTAATGATGAAGCTAGCCCCCTAGATGAGGTCTAGCCCCCTTCTCCACTCCAGCTGATTTTGACCTGCAGGAGTCCGTGATCTCCAAGAACGTATGTGTTTCAAGAGGACGTACCCGAAATCGGATTTTGAGACACTGGCACACGACAATCGCCGCGAGTGGTTTCAACATACCAAACTCTCGAACCGCTCGTCACTGTACCACGCGACTCCTCGGTTGCTAATACGAATTATTTCAATCTGCATGAATCCCGTAGAGATATTATAGGTGGTTAAGGCAAAACGTAGAATCACGAAAGGCAAGAGATTTCCAAGCGATTCGGCCGCCCCCGATCGAGTAGAGCAGTCTTTCAGTTCAAGTTTTTCTAAACCGGTCTGACCGATGCCACCGGCATGTATACAAGTAGGTGTACTGGTCGGAAGTGACTCCCTATTTACCTTATATATTATTAACTCGCTGAAGTTTAAAACACACCATTCCTCCGGGATAACGTGCTATATTTTCGCGTACCTGCTCATTTACTTCCATTCAACAGCCTACACAAAAAACCATTTTGGATAATCTCTAACTATAGATGCTACTCTTGATTTTTACCCACCTTGAAACCAAACAAAAAACCGTAGCCAGCGGATCAAAGGAGAAATCAATGAAAAAGGGAAAAACTTCGATGCGACTTCGTCGAATATTTAGAAACGATTAATTTAAAGTTGTTTATAATTGCCATGTGAGACGAGGCGCATTGTTGCGGAGTTGGGCGTGACGTTCGCCCGAGTTCCGACGCTCCCGACTCGGGAGTCAAGCTTAGAGAAATTAGACGCTTTGAAAAATCCGTGTTCTCCCCGCGTGCTGTACTTACTCGGTTTATCAACCCACCTTTTCCCTAGTCGGGGAGAGGAGAGAGGAAAGACGTCACGCATGATTTCGAAAGGATACGTGACGATTAACCCGCCAGCATTAATAAAAATACAATTTGATGCGTAATATTAGCCAAATACTCGTAACCGAGTGCGGAAATGAATGAAGTCCTTCTGCCTCCCAAGGAAAATTTGCTCGTATCTCCCAGATTGACGAAGCGAGTGAAAATGTTGAAAACATGAATATTTTGATTCTTAGGCAGTGTACGTAAATCGACATTTTTTAGGATGCGAGTGAAAATGTTGAAAACATGAACATTTTGATTCTTAGGCAGTGTTCGTAAATCGTTCGATATTTTTTAGGACAGATCTTGGCTACTCTATCTCACACGTGATGCTGGGTAATATTTTCTTAAACCCCCTTATGCAGGTGTTAAGGCGTCGTCAGTATTTCACGGAAGCACTGCGGGCAGATGTTAGAATGTATTTCAATACGTGGGTGTTATAGGAAGTTTTCAATACAGAGTGAGTACTATTAACTCACCAAGTTTTACAGAAATGTTTTACCTGTATGTAGATACTTATTACGCCAATTAAACCAGATCAGATTATTTCGTTAGACATGCACATTTCTCTCCATTGGAAAAATATTTAGGGGATTTAAAATTTTACTTCCATTTATCGTATACCTGCGCATATCTCCCAATAGCTCTTTTATGTGAAATAAAGTATTTGAAGTGACTGGCATATGCTTACGTCAGAAGACAAAAGCTATTTGATGCTTTCGCTCAATATATGAAAGCGATTGCGGAAGCTTGAGAGAACTCTTCGGACATTGCTCACACGGCGGATTTAAATTTATCGAAGAGCGAGTATTAAAATAATCGAGGAAGATAGTGCGCGTCGAACGGCCGCAATGATACACATCTGAATACGAATTCAGCATCGAAATCCATTTATGGCGAAAGGCAGCACCGAAGGCATGTTCTCTCGTCGAGATTTAAACCTCGACATTCCACCTACGTCGAAGGGAGAACAAAAAATAAGAAAAAAAACACTCAAAAATGCGAGTTGCTTGCTCGCCAACTTTAAAATCCTTCCATATTGGGCTCCCTTAATACGCCCACATTTTTTTTCCTCGGTCCATTTTCGCATCCCATGAACGTCCGCGATCACTCTCCTCTTCGCTCCCTATGTCGCGTGGGTCGTCCGTGGGATTTGTGACGTTTACACCTCCCGATCTTTCGTGGCCGGCCCACGCCTATCCACTCACTCGTGCCTTAACCCACGTGCAGGGCGTTCGGGAAAGATTGCGTGCGCTTCATTTCGCTATTGTTTTCTATCTTTCTTTTTATATTTGAAGGGCAAGAGCGAACGTTAACGCGTTAACGGTTCATTACGCAACGCGAATCCCCCTCCCCTCCTTCACCTTGCTCCTGTCGGATGAATGCGGACTTCCATGTGCTTGGAAGGTATTTTTGAGGTCGTATAAACGTTCAGAGGAATTAAACCAGATTCTCCTCTGATCACGAAGAAGCATACCATAAAACTACGGCAGTATACAGGCTATATATATATGAAGCCCAATCGGAAATTAATGACCCACTCTTAGTGGAATCTGATTCTCTCATTATTATGAGAAATCGCGAAAGGAAAACTTCACGAATTTCATCCTAGCTCATTACCTGATTTTGAAATTCCTGTATTAATCCCTGGATAAAATAACTCCTGAATACGATGGAGTGTATTATTATCGCAGTCAATATAATGACTAAGCGGAAAATTTCCACTGAGAAGAAATTAAGGAAGAATAAAGATTTCTCTTTTTTACCCTATTTTATTCTCTTTTTCCATAATTTTCTCGAGAGTTATTCGACCTCCTTCTTTCACCCTAATTTACTCCAGATATATTCAACGCATTGGAACCATTCTCCGACTTGTGATTCGCGATAAAAATCACACTAAATTTCCCTCTGAATGGTGGTTATGGCCTTTCTCTTCACACCGTCGGAAGATCGTGTACGTGAGGAGTTGGGAAAGAGTTCTAAAAACAGAGGTTCTCAAAATATTTTCCCCGCTAGACGGCTTTCAAACTTTAAACTTTCTCCCGATCGGAAACCCTCTCCGAAGAAAAACGAAAATGAACATCGATCTTGAATGTGAGTTTCTTTGAACACCTGAAACTTTATAATATCAGTTGACATTGATTTCGGTGAGCGAACTAAGGTTGAAACCGCTTTCCTGTTTCCCAAGATCTTTAGCATTCCGCCCAGTGTTTTTTTCTTTTATTTACCAGTTCCTGCATTCATCTGGCCCTGGAATGACTTCTCTATTTTTAAAATTCGTAAAAAATATTAATTTCATACATTTAACGTCACCAGTGTGTAATCGGTTGCGTGGTATATGTAAAGCTTATCAAAAAATACTTCGATGGAGAAAAGTCGAACTCGCTTGTATTTTGAGTAGAAAATTTATATCAGTCATAGTAAAAAGAGTTACTTTAATATTTAACCTCTAACTTGCCAAAAATTATTTTGACGATTTCTTATTCTCGCTTACTTTCTACATAAAAACAACCAAATTACTCAGTGACCACTTATTTGCCGCATCTATTTTTAAGATACTCATGTGAACCTCGTGACGCATCACATCGAGAGGAAAGAAAGTATACGATCCCCTCTTTTCGTTAAAAAGTCTCCCAAGTTTAAAACAACTATAGCATTGAGGGGATTGAAACATTTAAAAATTTTAATAGAGGACAGAACTTTTCTTTCCAAAATAAGCGGTTTACTTTGCTCAACATTTCTGACCTAAAAGTGTACTTGTAAGCACAAATGTGTTTAAATGCAACATACATAATAAAATAACAACAATTTAAATTGTTGTTCTTTTATTATTTATGTTGCAAGACACGACACGCAGGTCGACACTTATCTCTCTTGCATTTTTGTTATTCTCATTTCTCCCTCGCACCTCGCCTAATTTCCGCAATTTTAAGAATTCCCTTCGAGGAAGAGATTCAGAAACGTCATATAAAACCTTAATGGCATCAGTTGTCTAAAAACACCTGTACCGTCTAAGCAATCCATTTCGTCGTTATTATTCAATTCGTTAAATAAAAACCGCAAGATACCTGAAGCATTTATTTATTTATGTTGATTTGGCTACTAAATATCGTGATGTTGATACATCCGCAAAGTGTATATTTTACAATATGTATAAAAAACAACACCATTATCTACCAGTTTATTCATGAGTTTTTCAACCTCATTCAAATCTTCTTTCCTAATCCAAGTAATTCCCTCTTTCACCCCGAACAGTCACGCATCTTTCTCAAAACATCTCATGCACTTGCTGTGCTGTTTGTTTTTCGTCTGGCTGGTTCCCCTCCATTTTTATTTCATTTTTTTTTAAAAAGAATTTTTTTCATCGATTACCGAGTCTTCAGAAGCACGCCAGGATGACCAATGGACTAAAATTCCTTGGATCGCCATGGAATCCAGGTACACATCCGGTCAATGGATCGTCTACCGTCTTCTTCCCATTCCCGACATCGCGGACCATCAGAATGGAGACCTCGGGAAACAGAACATCAATCTCCTCTTCCCTCATTTCTTGGGAACAGGGCGCGGCAGAGTGACCTGTGACGACACTGCCTCCTGCCGAATCCATTCCTCCCCCTTCCTTTCGGGAGTGCACGAACCATAATTTTCGACGAAGCGGGAGACTTTCAACAAACCCAGAAACTCGACGCGGGATTCCGAGGTCGTGAAAACCGTCCAGGACGAGTTAGGCGAGGACATTCGAGTGCAGATGTGCACTTCTCCTTCCATCTTCGCGAAGGCTGGAAAAGACAAACCCCTTGGACAAAGCTTGGCGACGGTCTCCGAGGAGTAGGCGGAAGTCGGCGACGTGACCTCACCCCGCGGAGTGGAGTGGGGACTTCCAGGTCCACTTGAAGGGAGCCGTGCTGAAGAATTCCAACGGGTGCAACGCGGGGCGCGTGGTCGCATGGCCGGAGCGTGGTTCAGAGTGGGACGTTTCTTTCTGCACGGAAAGGCTGGGGGGAGGGGGCTGGTTTGATCTTCCCTCGCCGGAGCCTCTTGGTAGCGAGGGCGCGAGTTTATCAATGGGGTCGCATGTCCCTATTGATGCCTGGCTCGGTTAAAAGTCGGCACACGCTGCCCTCTCAAGTCAAGTAGGAGAGCGGAGGGATTGAAAAAAAAAAAAGATTCGTGCACGAAGCTGGAGCCTTTCTGGACTCTCACTTCGCCGAATGAATGGACGTCCGAATTTTTTTATTGACTTGCAGAAACGGGATGGTGTGGGTGCGACTAGAAGGATGTGGAGTGAACCCTTCTGGTTCATCTCTAGGTGGCCACCTGTCACTTTGTCCCGAGAGCAAGTGAAATTAATCTAACGGACACTTGAACAAGCTCGGTTCTTCAAAAATAAAAGTAAACAACTTCGCGTTTTATCAACTAGTATTTTACATATGATATTTCGGCAGGGTGCATTTTAGTTATAAAAAACACTACTTTTTTGGTGCTTTCGTTTTGTTTTCAAGCTACGAAGGATGCTGGTGATTCCAAATTCCTGTAAGTCGCATGCCAAAGAAAGTCTAGTACGAGATGGCCCAAAATAACGCTTTGTATCTTGTAAATTCGACATTACCTTTAGAAAAATTCCGAGCAAGTCTATGCATCGCTTTCGCTATTGTGTGTTTCCTAAAATAAAATGATCTTATCAAGGAGTATATCGATAAATTAATGCTCGGGGCGTACAGTGGTAATATTTTTACTAAGATTTTCAGAATGGGGGAAAACGTACGAATAAGCTTTGGGAATGGTAAAGGAGGAGAGAAGGCTATTGGGAGAAATCCAAAGAAGGCAGGAAAAGTGG